>VXCM01008246.1:0-26433 GCA_014773175.1 Lucifuga dentata
AAACAAAAATTCTAAAGCACTACATCTAAAAATCTAAATGTCAAGAAAGAAAGTTTAAATAAACAATGCTACGTTACGTGCTAGCTAGCTTTACTTGAGTTAGCTAAGCTAACTGCTCTCTTCTTCGTCTAATAAATTTCTGGCAGGCTGTTTAGCTGTTAGCATAATGCTATACTCTGATGACATAGGCCAAGGCCAGCTNTGGCAGGCTGTTTAGCTGTTAGCATAATGCTATACTCTGATGACATAGGCCAAGGCCAGCTAGAAGACGTGTAAAAGAACACGCCCAACATGACAAGCTCGAATCTGATTGGTTAAAGAAAATGACAATCAACAACATCGTCCCATTTGCTTGAATAGCAGAGGGGATTCACTGAGATTCTGAAGGCCTCAGGCTAGATTTTTTTTACCCGGAGACAGCACAGGTGGAAAATCTGATTGGATAAAAGCTCTAATTTATATGAGCTGCGCTGGAAGCAGCACAACTGAGGGAGAGAGTAGTGATGAAATGACATTAATAACAAAACTGATGGGAACGAACTTTATAAAATGCATATAGCATTAATTAAACTATATATTAAATTATAAAAAAATAATAATTTGATGATTCTGACAATCTCTAGGCCAGCAGAGAAGGCCTTGCTGGCCCTGACCGCCCGCCACTGACGGGATGTCTGGGGTGTATGGGGTCTCATAATAGAGGCTCGTTTATGGAGGTGGCTCCAGTGGATGTCTGTCAGGACAGGAAGTGGGGAGCTGGTTTGACTACCTGCTGCAGGTCTTCTGCCATGGTACAACTAGAGCACCAGTACTACAGTATGTTAGGATGCTCTCTATCATGCAGTGGTAAAAGTTTATCAAGTTTTCAAGTTGTCGTCTATTATGACTTAAATGATGATCAGACCACATTTCATAAGGAATACTGAAATCTAGATCATTCCAAAGGCTTCATTATTTTTTTCTTGCAACTGTATATGTTCCTATTTTCTCATAGATTGTATGAACGCAGAGATTCTACCTAACTTGTTATAGCAGTTTTCCCTCTCGCATACCCTCCTCCTCTCTGTTAGTGACATAAATATCCTCTGTTAATGTTCATTTTCAAAACGTATTTTCAGAAAGAACAAAAATTATACATAATGAAGGTACATTTTCTAAATTAATTGTAAAACATTTGATCAAACATAACAAAAAGACCTTTGCACTCATTAGCTTTAATCTCCATTAAGCTTATTTTGTGCCATTCAAATACACAATAATTATGGCATTCAGTGAAGCCAATTATCACTAATTAGGACACAAGCTTTGAATGCTGAGTGCAAAGCCACACTCAGCATTCAAAGGGAGAAATATAATTGCGAAGTTTTGATGTTGGCTAAAGGGGAATAGTTAAAAGCTTACTTTTAAAAATTCTTTTTAATATGGTGTATTAACTAGCAAAATGCAAGTATTTTTTAGCTCAGTTTCAAACACAATTCCATTATACAAGTAATCTATTAATGAGGGATTTGTGCTATTTGTGTATAACTTAGTATTAAAACATAAAGTAGACACACTTTTTCCCTCTTTTGTGGTTGTGGAACTGAATGGTGACGGTTTAATGTCTAAAGCTTTAAAAGAAAAAGTAAATATTTAAACAAATCTCAAAACTAAATCCTTCTATGGTTCAGTAATTGCTGTAATTTAGAAATTCTTAAATTTAAGAGAAATGTATTGAAAAAAATCCCCTGAAGGTGGAAGTATAAGTGCACCATTGACAGACCTTTGCCAAGATGCAGCAGCCATTTTTCAATTTTTATATATCCCAAAGACAACGAACGACCAAATACATTAAACGATAATCCCCCTTCATACGCCAGGAGGGCCATTAATCCTCATCATTCCACATCGCCATTTCATTATTGTTCCCTTCCAGGTAATCAATATGGCTTTAATTTAAAAAAATGTAGTTCTCTATAGGGCATAATCATTTCAGAGTCAATATTTATCAGGAAAAACCTTCCGCATCCATTTGACCATATGCCAAAAGAGCGCAAAGTAGGGCTGAGCGATATGGCCTAAAATTTTATTTTTATTTTTTTCACACTGATGACCGATTCTTAATTTTAATATTGATTTTTCTTGTTTTTCCTCTAAACTAAAAAAAGAAAAAAAAATTCAAATAAGTGTTTTCTTTATTAAAATACATGCAAAACCACCGGTTGTTCCTTTAAGCTCACTTTGTTTTGACCTGAAACAAATGATGATACTTCTAAATAAAATTGTAGGGCTTTTTAAACAAACATTTTTAAAATAAAATGTTTTTACAGCAATGCAGGAACACCACATGCTGCTGCCTCTGGCTTGATGCTTTGACATGTTTAGTTTAGTTTGTTAGTTTACACATACAAAAGAATACAAAATGTCAGAAATGAAAAAAAGTAAAACATAAAATGTGAAGGAGAGCTGGAAAAACCCCTCAAACAGGGCAGCTGTCCATAAGGTGCATGAAAATAATTAAATTATAAGACAATTAAAAGTGGAAAATAAGAAAGTGAAAAACTAAAAATAAAAGAATTTAAAATGGTAAGCCATAGGGGTAACATGACTGGGAACATAACAACCCTTTTACAGCCTTCTTGAAATGAAAATGAGACAATTCAGAGAAATTTGGGGCATAAAATAGATCCTCTGTATAAGAAACCAAACTGTAACTGTGTTGTTCTGCAAACAGGAGCCTTTACATAAAGTGCCAGTGGGATAATTATGAAATTGATAATTAAAGGAATAGAGTATAAGGAATTATACCGTGTGAAGACCCTCTGATCAGACGCCATGACGCTGGAAAATGATGCAGGAACCTCATTTGCTTTTTTGCTGCAGATCTGCATCTTGCAGCGCTGCATTGTTGCCACTCAGCTGCATGTTTCTGTCACAGCTGCTATACTTTTAATGTGTGGGAGACATACACAGAAATAAATGGAAATGATTTAAGAGGCGCTGGATTATTTACACGATATTATCATATGTGTATTATTAACATGATATCAATATTTCACTTTTTAATATCACAGTTATCGTCCAGACCGGTATATTGCGACACCTCTATATCAGGCCAACGCAACGCAGTAAAGCTAAAGTGAGGATAAAAGGCTGTGAAGTTATTTTATTGTTTGTTTTTGATGAATAAAGCCACTTCTAAGTTAAAACGACACACTGGTGAGCGACTGAGATTGTCTGGTTTCAACAACAGCTATCCACTAACTTTTTAAAACAGAATTTCTAAAAGTCTGATCTTTTTCCTTCTCCATAATCAGTGTGAGTAATATAACGTTAGCCACAGGAAGTGGGAAAAAAGGAAACATTTGCATAGCCTCAGGAGGTGAAAAAACGGATGGGTTAATGTTTTTTTACATGTCAAACTGTTCACATTAATCGCATAAATTAACGCGGTCATTTTCCCAGCCCTGCTCTATAAATAATATCAAATTTGATCAATACTTGTCAAAGAAAATCAACCACCAACTCTGTATTTATCCAGTGTTCAGCTCATTATGTTGGTTTATGGTGTGTTCACTGACCTCCTACATTAAACCAGCTGACCTGCACAGGAGAGAAAGTAAATATCCAAGGAAAGAAACCAGAAGAAAAATATATTCTTTGAGGAGTCTTTAGTAATTTCTGAAATTTCTGTGAAAACCAAATTCACTCTTTGAAGTTACAATGAAATTTTATTTTCAATTTATTACGCTCAAAGTCATGCAAACATATTTTAATGTGATATTTTCTAGATTTAAGGTACTCTCCCAGACTTTGTATTAGTGCTGACAGCACCACCAAATCCTGAAACTTTCCTCCAGGTCAAAACAAAGTGAGCTTAAAGGACCATACCAGTAGTTTTGCATGTTTGAGCCCAATATAAAGAACCCATATACACGTTACCTTACTGACAACCATTTCTGAAAATATACTACTGGAGCGGTAAAATTGTTTTTCCTACCTTGCAGGCAGCTATTGATTTTAATTCAATCCAGTAGTATTCCAGGGCTTAAAAACGTGCTTGACATAAGTAATCCATCCCAGCAAACAAGGTGTGCATAACATTTTTTGTCAAAGTAACTTTTTAACTGGTCCAACCTGGAGCTGCAGGGAAGAAAAATTTAAGCCTCTGCCAGGGAATGTAGTGCCAGGACAAGATGGCTTTTACTGAGAAATTAAAAACTTCCAACCCTTGTACATTTGGACATACCTATTAGCAGATGAAACATTCTGATTTTGAAAAATTAGGGGATTTGGAAAAATAGCAGGGAAAGAAACATGCAGTTTTACGTTTTGGAAAATGGTTGTCAATAATGTAACACATGTCGGTAGTAAATTACCAGTATAGTCCTTTAAATGAAATTTGTGGACTTTGGGTTGGCACCGAGTACTAGAAAAAAATCAGGGAGTGTACGTTTAAAAAACTTGTGTAAGAGTCACGTTTCACACACACTGAATCTCTTCCAGCAAACAGGCTGAACTTTAATTTTGAATCTTTATTTAACTTTTATTTGAATCTTTGTTCGGCTCACACCATAAATAAGCACGTGTATTCCAAAAACAATCTAACACACTATACACTGTCTGAAACACTAGCACGCACACACACGCGCACACATAAATCAGATTAAATCGATTGGTACAAAAAAAAAAAAAAAAAANAAAAAAAAAAAAAAAAAATCTAAAATCAAACCAATATAGGAAGTGACTGATTAGTCGTGGTGGTCCTTTAGTTTTTTTGACTGTCCACCTTCATCATGGGGATTCAACGCTGCTCGTCGCCATTCATCCTACAGGCCACCGCCGTGATCAACGCCGCTCCCTTCCCGCTTCCGTCCTCTGACTGGAGAAACGTCACCTTGCACTGCGGTGCCAAATCTCGCAGCGTCTCCTGCATGATGCTGGAGAAACTTTTGGGGAAAAAGTGAAGTGGAAGTAGATTGTAAAAGATCATCAGTGCATAAAATGTCTCTTTTATTTATTCTTCATTACAAAGTATAATGGCTAAATATGGAGTAACTGTGGTAAATTTGGTATGATTGCTCATATTGGTCCTTACTGAGGGTGCAGCTTGTAAAGGGTGCCGTCGACTCCCACGGTGATGAAGAGTTGCTCCAGTTTGCGATTTCCTCTGATCTTGTCAACCACAGCGGCCAGACCAGCACCGCAGAGCTGCGCCGCACGGCGGGCGACCACGCTACACACTTCCTTCACCAGTACGCTGTCATCGCACGTGGAGCTGGTGAGACCGAGGTGCTGCAGAATTGAGCGGACCTGTCGCAGGGCCAGCCGGTCACTTTGAGATCAGAGAGAATCATGACAGACACCTGAGAGACCTTTACAACCTGAATACGTTACCTTAGGCCGGATTCACATGCTAAGCGTTAGCGTTGCGCTAATCTGGGCATTCCATTATTGTGTATTGGGAACTGAGTGGTGACTCCTAACGTCGCGTCACGCCACCTTGAGCGCCGTGCGACGCTCAGATTCTCCGTTTTGACGCGGTGCTCAAAGTTCATTTACTGTAAATGAACTTTGATCTTTCCAACGCGCAACCAATCAGAGCGCTGCTGTACGTCACGTAACCAGAAGCATCACAACAGTGGAGNTTTCCAACGCGCAACCAATCAGAGCGCTGCTGTACGTCACGTAACCAGAAGCATCACAACAGTGGAGGAGGAGCTTATTATCTGTAGCGTATACGACACAACTTTAAAATTGGATCATGATCTGGTAAAAAAAAAAAAAAAAAAAAANGTCAGCAGTCAGACAGGGACGTCAGGTATGGAAATTGTTAATATAACGTATGAAATGTGAGGTTTCATGCACACACATTTGCCATTTTTTTGCTTTTCTTCTCCTAATAAGAAGAGCATTTTTGTTTTTTGCGATGTCCATGTCGCTACCCGAGTCGNTTCTTCTCCTAATAAGAAGAGCATTTTTGTTTTTTGCGATGTCCATGTCGCTACCCGAGTCGAAACTGAAATTCGATTTTAACCACGAATGTGCACAGATCACGTCTAGGCTACATCCTGTCTTTACAGTCCATGATAACCGTTAAACTGTCATTTAGCAACGAGCGCTTCTTGTCAGCAGGCTGAGCGGTGCTGCTCATGTGCAGCAGAACGCTGAACGCCCAGGTCAGCTAAACGCTAACACTTAGCATGTGAATCCAGCCTTAACCTTGTTTAAGATGCATCATAATAATCCATCAAAGTGAAAATTTATTGTCTTTGTCTTGAATGAATGAATCTGTCGAGGACTTTTGTCAAAATGACCATCTGAAAGAAGATGAAATAAAGAAAAATGAGACCCGATCCTTGAAAAACCTAGAAACTAATTAATTTGTAGTGGAAGCAAAGAGATACAGCAGTACGCCCTACAGATTTTCTTTCATTTAAATTTAAGAGTCATGAACAGACAAAAAATTAGTTGGTAAGATATTAATTTTTACATTTTTCTGTAGCTTTGAGCAGGACTCTTATGTTAGGCTGATGCTCTTAAGGACACAGATCTGTGAGTGTGCTGATGAAAAACTTTTAAGAAAAACTTTTAATGCAAAAACCAATCAAACTCACTCTCTGCTCTGGTTTGTTTGAAAAGACGTGAGCTGAGGTAAGACACAGCGGCGGCTATAAAACTCACCTTTAACGGAGAAAACTCACCTCGCAATCTGTGACAGGAACCTGGTTTCAAAGATGCCTCGCGTCTTGAGCCGCTCAGACAGTTTTCCTTTGAACAGCAAACCCTTCGTAGTGAAATCCAGTAGAACATTTCTCACTGTTTCCCCCAGATACATGCCGCTGATCATCTTCTCGTACCTCAGGGGGAAAAAAAAAACAAAACACAGACACCATCATTTCACAGCTTTTATTTAAGTTATGAATGCTGTATTTTTGCTATGGTTTTTATGTTTCTCCTTGTGGAAGCTACAATAAAATTGATCACAAAGGAAATCCCTGCATCTTTTATTAGAAAAGTTACTTTCTTCATATATCTATAAATCTCTATTTGTAGGCATGTCCTTTTCATGCATTATCTGAATAATGAAGTGATGATGGGACTTCAATTTAAACCACGTTTAAATCTGGATGCTGCCGTACCGTGTTGTTTTCAGGATGTAACTCGTTACGTTAGTTAAGCTCAGCCTTCATCATTGCTCTTAGGACAGTCTCCATCCATTTGTGCGTTCCAAGTGCAGTTTCATGTAAAGTACCAATTTGCATTCAAAATAATTTAATTACCAAGAGCGAGCATAGCGGGAAGACAAGACGGAGCGATGTTTCCAACGTGGAGTGAACTTCATCTCATGAATGTGTCCCAGGTGTACTTATCGCATTTATGCCTGGCTAGTTTTGACAGAAACCCGACCTACGCTGTCTAGCAGCTCAGTTAGCATTCTGATCACAATGAGTTCTGCAAGCATTTACACTGGAACTACTTTTCATACATCATGTTTCATTAACATTATTATTACAGCTGTTCTTCCCAACTGTGAACATTTGAACTATTTAGTTTAAATTATATATACACATATGATTTGAATGTTTGAGCGATTTGAGGTTATTTTCAGGCATAGTGTTATATGAGTAGCATATATCATGGTGATTAGTATTTAAATAATTAAGGCATTTGGAATGAGATCATTATCTGGATAACACATCTAGATAATGAGATCTCATGTTAATGCAGCGGAATGGAACCTGACTGACAGTTCTTTTAATATACGACTAACACTACACAACAATGAAAACTTTTTTTTTCCCCTGATGCCATGAAGAACCTAAATCTATCTTAAGTCTACATGATAAAACACAAAGATCACGGCTGGACCCCAAGCACTTTCTGGGTGGTTTTTGCTCCTGCCACATTTTTATCACTGTGGCTCATTTTTCATTGTACCTGCAAGTCCTGCATCTCTATGGAAGCAGCACAATCATGGCTATATGTAGGAAGAACTCAAACATGTGTTTTGTGCAGTATAACACACTTATGTCATAAATCATAACAAAATTAAAAAATGTACATTGAATTTCTTTGATAATTTATTTTTAAAAAACTGAAAAAAAAATGTAATCTATATATATATAACATTTTTCCAAGTGCCCACAAGTGTTACCAATACTGAAAAATAAAAAAAAAAAAAATTAAAAACAGAACTATACATACTGAACTATTTACATTTTTACAACCTACAATCTGCATAATCAATAGGCTTAGTGTGCCTGCTGCAGTCTGCATTCAGCCAATGACTTGCTGAATTGTTGTGACGTGACTGTTAAAGAGCACACAGGCGCTCCAGGCATGCTAGTTGCAGTGAAAAATGCAGAATTTGTTGCTTTTTACAGAATTTGGATTTTACAAAGTGTTTAAAATGAGACATTTATAATGAAGTGATTTTGAGGTAATATCACTATTTTAAGCTTAGATTTGGTTACGTTTCCTTATGGAAGTGTTAGGCGCACATGGTTAGTTCAAGGACCGTCGGAAATTTGAAAACCTGACCATAATTTTGATTTTAAAAGTTTCTGGCTATGACAAATGGTGTAATTTTGGCGACTGTTTAAAGAAAACATGCCTTTCAAACCCGCCGGAGGGTTAATGTCAGTGACGTTACAGTCAGTACCTCTGTTTCCCAGGGCTGGCGGAGAACTCATCCACATCGCGGTCAAACTGAGAGCAGAAGTCATCTAGTTCGCCGTGTTCACCGAAAGCCCCCCACTCCATGTTAACACACATGCGGCCTTCATCACCCTCCACTAGCTCTATGTTCTGCATTTCCTCCATATAGCAGGCATTGGTGCCTGTGCCTGCATTAAGGTGAAAGGCAGTAAAAGCATTCCATAATGGAAAACCATTTCTGTTAAGCCTTGAAGCCAAATAGAATTGTTGGAGGAATGATGGACTTACCCACGATGAGTCCCACCTCACACTTGGGGTCCTCGTAGCCGCAGGTCATCATCGTTCCTACGGTGTCATTAACGACTGCCACAAAATTCAGGTCGAATTCCTGGAAGCAAAAAAAAAAAAAAAAAAAAAAAAACCAAAGCCTGCCAGTTCAACTTAACAACTTTCAAAGTAATAAGGCTGGAAATACTATTATTTCTGCAGAGAGTTTGATTTTATTTAGTGAACATGCCTGAAAAAATACAAATGCTCACATCGCGCTCTTATATTAAATGTATAAATATAGCATTTTGTGTTTCTTAAAGTTTCCTTACTGTCAGATTAACTGACATGATTGTAAAACTTACACAGACAATAAAACAAAAGCACTTTACAAACAGGTCTGTATCTCAAGTAGTGAAAACAATCTCTCCATATAAATGAACTAAAGCATTTATATTTCAGTCATGTTTGAAAAGGACCTTCAGAAATTTTATCTGCAGTAATCCGCGTCACAGTCACTTCATTGTGGCATTGTGCAGAGCAAAACCATTATTTCAAACTGACAATCTGTGTTATCCATTGAAAATAATTTCCTGATTTTATTGCATCCAACATTAGACAGAATCCGACTTTCATCCCAAATTCACAGACGTTTACTGAGTGCCATGGCATTCTGTCTGTAAGGGTTTTCAGACCTGTATTTCATCTTGCTGTGGTCCAGTGTTGCATTTACTGGTCGTTTGGTTCAGTTTCACACAGTAAAACATCCAATCGAGCCAAATTAGCAGCAAAAACCACTGGCTCTGCTAAGAGGTCAGAAATTCTTGGGGGTGGGAGCAACAAACTCCAGACAGAAAAAAGTTTATTATACCAGGATAACTCAGTAACATGGAACAAAGATGAAATTTGGATATTTCCCAAGTCATATTCATCATTTGGGCCATATACCAAGAAAAATATGTAAGCAGACTGAAATCGGCTTCAAGACAACTGTGGAAAACTGTCTTCAGATGACTGAACGGGAGAATACAAGCTTCCTGAAAAAAACATGTAGTTAGCAGTAGTTGCATTGTAGTTAGTTTGCATTTGTGTGTGTGTGTGTGTATGTGTGTGTGTACTAACCTGTCTGCGCCTGACAGCATCTTTAAGCAACATTACCACATCTTTGCCTTCACAGCCACTGGCTTTAAAACCCTTTGTCCATTTCAGCAAGATTCCCTGGATCAATGACAGCAGTGGTTTATGTGTGACTGTGTGTGGTAAGGTAAAAATTAAAATCAAAAAATAACATCACACCTGTAGCATCACATGACGATCATCTAACAATTACAACTCACACAGATTAAGGTGTGAATACTGTAGATTTGCTTGGGCTTGTCAGTATGGCTGTGTGAAGCTCCTCCGTGTTACTGGGAGGAAGTGCACGGCTGTCTAACGGACAAATGTACCACCAGCTTTCTGTCTTTTAGTTGCTTCCATGTTTGGCAACTGGGAAAAAGACGGCAGCGCTTCTAGAAAAGCTTCATTTCTTTAAACTATCTGCCAGCACTGTTCTTGAGTGACTCTGAGGCTGCAAACTCTGTGGAGTCTGAAATAGTTTTCTAGAAATACTGTATGAAAACTGAGTCAAGTCAACTGGTTTCAAGTTTTTAATTCTGGGGGAAAAAAAAAAAAAAAAAANAAAAAAAAAAAAAAAAAGAGGAACGCTTCATGAATTTGCATGTCATCCTTATGCAGGGGTCATGCTAATCTTCTCTGTATCATTCCAATTTTAGTACATGTGCTTCCAAAGAAACACACGTGAAGCGTTCCTAAATTTTTATTTATTTTTTTCCCAGAATTAAAAACTTGAATCCAGTTGACTTGACTTGGTTTTCATACAGTATACAGTAACTACCCGCCTGGATGACTGAGAATCTTCATCTAAACTTTTCTAGAAAATTCTTCATTCTAAAAAAAAAAAAAAAAAAAAGTCTAAAATAAATTATAAAAAGTTATTAATTTTCTACTTGATCCTAGAATATTCTGGAAAATGAAAGTCTCCAAAAATCAGCAAACAATGTGCTAATGTGATTTTAGACTACACTTGATCGAGAGTTGGTGCCTCCCAGATCCTGACTGGCTGAATTCATCTGATTTAGCTAATCAGACAGAGCATGGAGAGAAGAAATATATGCTGTGTTGTGGTACTAGAGGGTCATGGCTGAGAACTAAACCAATCCCCATAGCTCAGTGATTGATCTGGTTTCCAGCTGCTGGGCTCAGTTCATTCTCAGTTTTTCTTTTTCCAGACTAATATTTCATAGTGAAGTGATTCAGACTGGGTTTGTAAAGCTTTTGTGCTTTCTGTTTTTACGTACTGACAGATTTGTAATGGACCAAACATTCCAGATATTCAATATATGGCTCAAACACAGCACTACACGCATGAATATATGGTCCTCTAAATATGCTGTCTAAAGGAGACGAGTTAAAGGAGGAAAAGCGACTTGAGGGATGAGGATGAAGAGGTTGTTGTATTTTTGGATTGAGAAACAGATAAAACTGTTGGAACCACAGTCCAGGGGGAGCACAGTGAGGTAATGGACAGAAACCTTAAATATCCTAAAATCTTTCATTAGGCAGTGGATTTTCAGGGTTAATAAGTTAATAACAAAGGTTATTTTGCATATTTGAGCCTAATAAATATTATCCACATACACGTTTCGTGACTGACAACCATTTTCCAAAACATAAAATCGTATTTTGGTTTTTCTGTTATTTTGTCAAATCCTCTAATCTTTCAAACTTAAATGTTCAGGTGACACACCCACATTAAATTCAATGTTTTGCCTGTTAACATGCACGTTCGAATGCAGCTGTTGGGGTTTCAGTGTAGACCATCTTTTCCTGGGACTATATTCCCTGACAAACACTTTTTCTTCCGTGCAGCTCCGAGTTGGACCATTTAATTAAGTAACTTTGTCAAATAATAAGAATGACGTTTGGTTCGCTGTGATGGATTATTTACCTCAAGCACTTTTCAAGTCTCTACAAGCTGATTTTAACAGCGTCCCGGAATGAATAGTAACCAATGGCTGCGTGGAAAGTAGGAAAAACAAATGTACTCCTCCACTAGTATGTTTTGAAAAATGGTTGGCAATAATGTAACATGTATGCAGGTTGTATTTACTGGGCTCAAACATGCAAAATCGCAAGTATGGTCCTTTAATTGTAAACTACTGACAGCACGCTGAGTTTTAAGTCACTCACACCTGCAGTTCATGAACAAATCAAAGGCTTGTGAAATAATTTGAAATTATGGAAGAAAATAGAGATGTTTCACTCTGATATGACATTTTATAAAGTTGATTTGATGTGTCGTGACTTTGTATTTCAATTTCTAAACTAAATGACATCAAACTGTTACCTGATCCAGTTTATTTTGCTGACAGGGAAAGGAGAATGTAAATCCAAGAGGTAAGGATGCTGCTTTCATGCCCATGTATTCCAAGAAATCAGTAAGGCAGTACGCGATGTGATCAAAAAGCTGGAGGACAAGGAGAAAAGGAGACAAAAGACACATTCTTCCTGAGATGTCAAAGAACACATTGTATAGTTGTTCTCAATGCAGACAAATCGATCTTTTTGCCTCACCTCTCACCAGCAGCATTCTATAGATAACTGCACTCCAACATGTACGTAGAACTAAACAGCATTTTTAGTCATTCTATCCTCTTTTTGTGGAATCGAAGGTCAGATATTAGCAAGGATCTCGCAGTTTTATGGATGAGTCAATGCTTCACACTGCACAACAGGTAGTTTACATTATATACTGTATATTTGATTTAAAAAAAAAAGATCTGAAATATTTAATAAATTAACTGAACATTAAAGAAAATTTCATAACTGGTAAATTAAGCAGCCAGTAACAGCAGAATTAGCCCAGCAAACTGAATTCATGCGTTGTCGTAATTACAGGCAATCCTGCAAGCTAAAGGGCAACATTTGCAAGTATGCAACCAAACTCGTTAGCTCCCAAGCTCAATTAACTACAGCGCTGGCCAAAAGTATTGCACCCCCTGTATTTTTGTGTAAACTTTTCTTTCTGAGTTAAAATACCACTCCAAACACAACAAAATTTATTTTTTAGTGTGCTAGAGTAACTACAACTGAAAAAAAAGCCTATAAAAAATAGTTTTACTATTAAAAATAGTTCTTAATAGTGTTAAGTAGGAAGACACTTTTGACATATTAAGATTTGAAGGAAAATACCAATATTATTAGTAGAGATCAAATAGTAAGTTAAAACAACTTCTTTGAGGTAGGATCAGAGTAAATGGTTTTCACGTGTTTTCACTGACTTGTAGAAATATTGTAGTCATATTACCTCTCTGAAATCCAAATTTAAGTCTAANTCACTGACTTGTAGAAATATTGTAGTCATATTACCTCTCTGAAATCCAAATTTAAGTCTAAAGAATTGCTGAATATTCTGAATGAAAAATCAACTACTTATAAAACACCAATAAATGAATGCTGTTGTTTTTGGCGTGGTACTTTAGTAAAGTTTACACAGAAATAAAGGGGGTGCAATACTTTTGACCAGTGTTGTAGAAAAAAAAAATCTAATTAATTAATTAATTCTTATATATATATATATATTTGATTTTTTTTCTGCAACGCTGGCATACTGGTATATATACAGTATATACACACACACACATATACCTGTATATATATAAAAGCTAGTCATTTACACCATCAATCAATCAGTAACAAATGACTGTAAAACACGACAGGGAATTTTTACTCAAATTTTATTTTACCAGAGAAATAGTTTATAAAACAGCATTAGCCAAAATGATAATGACAATAGGTTCCTACGTTTTGGACGATCACCTTCTCAGAGATCAATTCTGGGAAGACGGTTTGCTATCGGTCATCGGTCATGCAAATTCATGTGTGAAAATTCAAGATTGATCTCAACTCAAATTTACTTTGCCTCCGTCTGTGAGTCTGTTGATTATGGTGACTCTTTGAAATTAATTCAGTTCATTAGAATCCATCATATATATCTGTTTACCAGAGTCTGATTCCTGTGAGATTCCCAACAGTGTCCAGATGCTTCTGCAATCAAACCATTAAAAGCTCCCTCTGGAACATTCACTTTCCATTTTCAGCTTTCATAAGATCCATTTGTTGTTTCAATATCGTATTTAATGTTTTCATTTTTTTTCTTTTTATGTGTTATTATGACCTGATTGACACAAAATATATTTCTCATTTTCTCTTTCAATTTAAGATGCATCATCCTCCATAAAACAACTACTTTAAAGTAAAAAGTGTGGGCGATGTTTTACCTCTTCTCCTGTGCCTTGCATGGTGTCCTGTGGGATTGTGTAGATCTTGTTGTGCATCTCCACATTGTGTCTCCTTCCGCTTTGCACTCGCACCAGCAGCACTCTAAAGTTTGAACCGCCGAGATCCAAAGCCAAGAAGTCCCCACACTCTGAGAGGAGATGATGACCAAAATACAAACACACAAGGTCCCAAACTTAAAGAAGACTGTTTATAACTGAAAGAATTCCTTAATTTTTATACTCAAATGATATTCTTTTACATTAAGGGGAGGGAAGTCCCAAAATTGTAAAAATCGGTGCTGAAGGCATATTTAAGTTCATCAGTAATTGCTATTCAGGGTTTTATCTCCTTTTTCTATACACCAGCTGTCATAATTATCCACAACTTGTGACAGAGAAAGTCTAAGTATGTTTGCTTGCTGTTGCGAATTAATAATTATAAATAACAAACGGTGACCTCCTATGTGTCTTGCTGCCCACAAAGAAAAAAACATCTTAAGTGGACAAGCGACAACACGGAATGTTTATTTATTCCCTGAACCAAACCTGTGATTGCCACCTTTTCTGTGTGAAAAAAAAAAAAAAGACTGTATTCTTAATTAACTGGAAAAACATTTCATATTAAACATGATATACTTCACCTGCCTACCTTGTTTTACTCCAAGTTTTGTATCTTTGAAATCTTTATGCAGAAATGTGTTGCAATTAGCGAGATGATCTTTATATATCATATATCATATAATTGGGTCAAAAGATTATCACATTGACTGAGAAGTTAAAAGCTGACTATTGTTATTTTTACCTGTTCCATCTGGTGTGGACCTGACATAAGTGGGCAGCATCTTTATGCTTGTCTTCTCATGAGTTTGCTTTGACAGGCCTCGCACCATCTCTGCGCTCATTCGCTTCTTTACCTCAAGCAGCTGGTCACGGCTCAAACGTAGGGTGTCAAGAACACGCTGGCGTTCAGCATGTTGAGTAGCCAAACGGTAGGCCACCGCCGTTACCATGGCTGNAAGAACACGCTGGCGTTCAGCATGTTGAGTAGCCAAACGGTAGGCCACCGCCGTTACCATGGCTGCACCTTTACCGCTGCCATCCTGCGACTGCAGGAAACGCACATCACAGTCTGGCACAAGACGCCGCACCATCTTATGAAGTTTTCTGGCAAACCTTGGAAAAAGGAAGGATTTACTCAGATCTGTGATCTTTTGTAACTACTTCTGATACTTGTCTTCCCTGTGCAGATTAAAGGCTGAATAAGTAAGAGTTTACTGCCTCATTGCTTACAGAGTGTAAAGGCTCAGAAAGCTTTGCTGAAGATCTCCCACTGTGGATGTATTAAGATAAATGGTTCCTGTGTTCAGAAATGGCAACCTATTCATCATGAAAAGCTGTTCAGCCGGCGCATACGCCAAAGAGTTTTCAGGCTTCGATATTTTTGATCGACAGAACACGAGCAGTAGAAGCTTTGGCCGAGCCAGCTGACAACAGTGGATCAAATATGTCAATAAACTCTTTGTGGCTTTTAAAAATATATTGGACTTTGACTTGATTTTAACATTCTCAGAGGTCAATTTGTGATATAACACAGTGTTACATCACACAACTACAATGACCGTTGCCACTTAGCCAGAAGAGTGAGCATTAAAATGAAGCGCCACATAACAAGGGATTGCACAATGCTCAATTACCCATTTTTTTTAACAATCAGCTTTGAATACAACTATTTAACAAGTGTTCTATCATTCTTTGTTCCATGAAACATAAAATATATTTGACTTTAATGCAATTTAAAATGACATTATTGAAAACTTCAAGAGGACTTCATTAAAAAGCCACTTTCTAATTTTTTTTGGTCATAAAAACACAAATGCATACGCATGTGTACGTCAAAAGTTTGACTCCATGCAGCTGGATTGTTCTTCCAAGCTGGTTTAAAGACCCTCACAACTCAAAGCTTTTTTTCACATGCTGAATGTGATGGTGTGCGGGATTAATTACTGTGGGTGATTCTTGTAGACTGAGCCGTCCACTCCGATAGTGGTACGTAGCTTCTCAGCTGCCTTGTTATCCCGGATCTGTCGGAGCACAGCCACTAGAGTGGCAGCGCACAAGTGGGCGGCACGTGTTGAAACTATCTGACACACCCTCTGAGTGGCAACGCAGTCCTCAACCGACGGGTCCAGGCCCAGGCTCTGGAGCACCTTCTCAGTACTCAGCAGGCCTTCCTTCTCCCTGAAGTTTGATTTGAGTTGATTTATTATTTGTTTCAGACATGACAATATAAGAAAGAAAATAAACAAAAAAAAAAAAAAAAAAANAAAAAAAAAAAAAAAAAAGTAAACAATTTAAAAAATAAGTCTGAAAACAAGTAGGATGAAGTATGACTTATTAACTCCTACATAATTATGCAACTCATCTCTTATTGTTTCCTGCTTGTTTCATTATATTTACAAGCATAAAGCTTATCAACAAAGATTTACCTATAAATAAATAGAAGCATAGTTTCTAAACAACCATATATTCATATGCAGGTTTACATTATTTACACATCTACATACTCAGAACACATTTACTATGCCATACTACTATATTTTTCAAACAGTCTTTCTTTATATATATATTTTCTTAAATTGATTGATAGTTGTACTATGTTTAAGTTCATTATCTAAACTATTCCATAAATTGACCCCACAAACAAACAAAAAGATAAAGATTACACTAAGAGTCACTATGATTTAATTGTGTAATTTTGAACTGCAGCAAATGTTTACTTTGGTGACATTTCTGCAGGTTCATACTGATAAGTAGTACCTGAGTTTAAATATGAATATTTGTCCAAAAGTTCTAATGTGCTCAGCTCAGCGAAAGGCTTCAATGTGCACAATCTCTCAAATGGCAACATACAAATTATGCAGATCTGTTGCATCTCCAGTCCCATTTTACTTTTCTCATCATGATCTAAAAAGCACAGAGAAGTTTATAAAAGAATCAAATCAGTGCTGAAGAAAGAAATAATGAAATTAGTTTTTTTTAATCCTGTGATTGGTTGTGACTTGTTAAACACTTATTAATGTAACTATAATAGCCTTAAACTGACTTTAACACCTGAAACACTGAAACATTCACCATTAATGAGCAGTAATGACACAATAGAATGTTACGACACTATCAGCACATATGCTCTTAAAGGACCATAAACCTGTATTTTAATTTTCCTGTTAGTTTGCCACATCCCCTTAACTTTCAAAATAAAATGTACAGGTGATACACCCAGCTTAAAATTCAATGTTTCGCCTGCTAACAAATGCACGAATGTAGAATTCACATCCTTTTCATTTCTCAGTAAAAACAGTTTTCTCCTGGGACTATATTCTCTGGGGGAGAGATACAATTTGTTTGCGCTGGATCTGCATACATTATTTTGCTCATGAAATGGCAAATTCCTAGAGGGACTCATTAAGCTTTCAGCTGATAAAGCCCAGACACACATGCATTTACATTTACACAGGCACACACACATACACAAACAAACTCACTTGTCGTTCTCGATCTGAAAGATGTAGCTGGTTTTGAAGTGTCCGGTGGTGAGGAGCTCTGCTGTCGCCTGACCCTGGAACAGCAGCTGCTCTTTGGTCATCCTCACCAAGATGAGACGGACCAATTCACCCATGTACATCCCACTGATCATCTTCTCAAACCTGCAACAACATGCAAAAAAAAAAAAAAAATTTAAAAAGAAACAAAAAAATCTCACATCCATATTTAGTAAAATAATTCTAAAATTAGTAATTGCTTAACACATAATTATTGACAGATTCTATCAAATGTAAAACTGATAAATTGCATGTACATGCACTACATTATAAGGGTTTTTAAACAGACAAGAACAATGTTCCTACTGTATTTACAGACCAGGAAAAATATATTGGTACTTGTATTTCAATCAAATAATGCTCCACAAGTCTAGAAAAGTGTTGAAATTGAAAATTGTCATCTATATATTACTGCCTTTGGTTTGCAATGAAACACAATACAAAAAAAAAAAGAAAAAACTGAACTCTTCCTTATTCTGCAAAGATTTTCTAGAATTTATACTCTTTTGAGGTTTTAAGAAATAACTGCATGGCAGTGATATTTTACACAAACTCTTAATTAG
The DNA here is from genome assembly GCA_014773175.1 of Lucifuga dentata. Lineage (NCBI taxonomy): Eukaryota > Metazoa > Chordata > Actinopteri > Ophidiiformes > Bythitidae > Lucifuga > Lucifuga dentata. The sequence goes on from VXCM01008246.1 coordinate 18,412, forward strand.
TATCACAGGTGTCTTTAATCTTATCATCTCATCCAGTCAATTTAAATAGAGAAACGTACTCATCTGCTGGTTAATGTCACTGTGTGTCACGCTAAACATGGAAAAGCGAAGGAAAGCAGAGAGTGGCTGAGGATGTTAGAAAAAAGGTAACAGCCCAACATGATCAACATAAACACTACATCTCCAAAGAGCCGAGATTTCAGATTTCCAGCTCACACACTTTTTCTGTGCTCTCCTGACCTTCATTTTGTGCTTCAGTAACTCTTTACAGGCTATTTCATGTAGTTTACATGAATGCTTCACAATACTAAAAGTATATGTCTCTAAGGAATATCTATTTAGTTTCCATCTATTTGTACACACAGTAGACTAAATATGAAGGGGAACATTTGCCCAGCTTCTTTGTCTGTGGCTCCATTTAGATTCCTGACCTGAGCACATACCCTGTCAGCACACTCTGTATGGTGTTTTTCCATGTTACAAGGATTCTAAAGCAGCCATTATGGTTACTTGAGACCTTGTCTGCTAGGTTACCTGAAGGCTCCCATCGTTTTTATCTTATTTTTTATTTTTGCCTCCCAAGGAGGTTATGTGATCACCTGCATTTATTTCTTTATCTGTTGGTTAGCAGGATACTGTACGTTGAAAAATTAGGTAAGGTAAGGTCAGTAACTTTATTGATTCCCAGTGAGGAAATTGATTTGTCACCTGTACATAAAAAGACTTTACATAAAAGACCACACACACCAAACCACATTCAGTTGCACACTCAAGAAGGACATAAAAAACCATTCAGCAAAACAACACAAGCAGGAGAAATGGCACAGATACAAATACTGCTTTATTTATAGTTATATGTCATATGTTATATGTTTTATAGTTATGGTCAGATTTGGATGAAATTTGAGGGACGGATAGATAATGCTAAAAGGAAAAAAGTAATAAAATTTTGGAGATGATCCAGATATTCTGATCCAGGATCCAGAGGAAGCTTTTATCCTACAAAAATCGATACTAATGGAATGATTTAAATAATATTTAGCCTGATGACTCATTTTATTAATAACAACAATAAGTTATAATAAAGAAATAAGATACTGACAAAGGACTGCCATGTTGGTCTTGGTGAAGGTCTGTGTGCTCTAGGAATGCTTGTTAGGGCTTTGTGCTGGATTAGAGGTGTAATGTTGAGTAGCAAACTTTGCTACAGTGAAAGAAGCAGAAGAAGTTTCTGCAAAAATCTGTTTCCATAACACTTGATCACATCATCCCTTCATCAGCACACCAGAGTTTCCTTTTTTTTTTTTTTTTTTTTNTTTTTTTTTTTTTTTTTTAAATTGTGCATCTCCATCCAGGTTATTTTAATGCACAAATCCAAAACGTGCATAAAAATAGATGGACTGCAACCCCTTCATAGATATTAGAATGACAGAATTCCACAAGGAAAGTAACGACCAAGTGTTTACGCTGCATAACCTGTTATTACAACATGACTTCCACTCAGATTTTTTAAAAGTGTTTATGGTGTTCCTCCAATTTTAAAGTATTCAGAGTAAATACAAGAAAAATCCATGGGATTTTTCCATGGGCTTTTTTATTGAAAAATATTAATCCTGAATTAAAATGGCAGCAATTATTAGCACTATGACTTTAATATTTCATCACCACAGCAGCATCTTCCCTAAGTAGCAGCATCAGCAGTGTGGAGGTGAATTCTGGTGGATTTATATTACCTGATATTTAAAATAACTACTGCCATAATTTAGTTCTGCACGTCCTGGTGAGCTAGCTTTGTTTGCTGTATGGGGTCAGGTTGAGACCGTGCCACTGGACTGCACCATATGCTGCCGCGTCCAGAGCATATCCAGCCTCGCAGACTACTTTATACAAGCACAGCTCAATTTGAGAACCGCTCATCCAAACAACTTCACACGCGACATTGCACGTCCTTGGGTCCTGAGCGGATTTTAGATATTGATGCCACAGACAGCCAGAGATTCTGTCTTTATGGATAGATTTGGTTTACGGTATTTCAGAGTAATTTAGGCGTTTGATGGCCTGTCAAGCCATTTTCTGAGCCAGGAAAAATCCTGTCCTAACAGTGCTTCATTTATCATAAAATTACTCCAAAAAATACTGTGTACTTGTGCTTTTCCAGGCAAATTGAGAGAAACACTTACCGCTGCTTGCCAGGGTTCAGAGAGTCTGCGTCTATTTCTCGGTCAAACTCGGTGCGCAGATCCTCCAGTGCGCCGTCGTCTCCAAAAGCACCCCACTCCATATTAACGCACATCCGTCCCTCGTCACCCTCCAGCAGCTCAAGGTTCCGCATCTCCTCCATGTAGCACGCATTGGTACCTGTTCCTGAGGTACGGGACGTTGGCGTGACAGATTATTAATTCATTTCCAATTATAAAATTCCATTCTTTGTTCAACAAAGTTCAAGTCAAAATTTAAATATGCTTTTCCATACTTTAATAACTTGGTGGGACTTTGAATGTTTCTTCAAATAGTGTAAATCTGTTAAGGAATAATAGCAGAATTTCAGGGGTAATGCTGAATACAACTTAACAATGGTGATTCATGTAAAGCACAGCAATACAATGTTTTCTTCCTGATCAGGTCTCTGCCCACACCCAGGCTCTCCAACAGTTGAAGAGCCTGGATGTAAACAATGGTTACATGGTTTCTTTTAAACTCCAGTTGAATAGAAGTTGGAAAAGAAAGAATTCTAAGCACTAACATTGCCCTTCACCTTCCCCACAGACAACACGTTTCCTACATTTGAAGGTGACTTTCCAGTCACTTCCACAGTCCTCAACCACAGCTTCATGATGCTACTCAGTGACTGTTTACTAAAGACTTAGATCACAGGCCACCCAGAGAGAAGAACTTAACAGCTAAAACCCTGACGCTCTGCAATAAGCATTTACTGTTCACAGACATTTCCAGAAGTTTTCGCGACTCACCTACAATAAGGCCAATTTCACAGTGATGATCATCGTAGCCACAAGTCATCATAGTCCCCACTGTGTCATTGATGACGGCCACAATGTCGATATCAAAATCCTGCAATAAGATTTAATTGTGTATATTACTAACTGAATGTATTTAATAAAGCTTACAAGCCTATAAAAAGCTTTGTAGTTCCTTCCTCTGCTTCCTCACTACAAAGCATTTCAGCCTCCACTGCACCAGAGAGCCAAAGCAACAGAAAGGATTCTGACTCCTGGTGTAAAGTCCTGGACCATTCTGCATACAGCAGTGGTGTAAAAGAACTGAAATGAAATGAAAAATACATTTTCTCAGTTGTTATCTTGTGGTTTCTGCAGCCTGCAAAAAGGCTGTATTCTAAATTTGATTCAGTTGGATGTGACATGGGTGAACAGGAGACCATTTCCCAAAGTGCTGTAGTTTTAATGGCTGAATGAAGTCATTTTGACAGATTTCAATGTTATACGTGACTCCATATGAGGTCATCATCACCTTCATGGATCAAATCAAATCCTTCCGGCAGCTTCTTCATTAAGTGAAGTAGAATCGTACAGGTGGAGCAGACTTCAGCTTCTCTGTGGGAGCTGACATGTCTTTTAGCCCACTATGAAAATTTCCCTCAAGCTACGATTCCCAGACAGCTTTGTTGCATGCTCTGCTTTCAGCTGATTTGTATGAGGGGATCAGTCTGGGTAAATCTTATTTATGACAAACCCTGTGAAGCCCTTTACTTTTCACATTTTTGCTCCTTGTCTAATTTTGTTCATAGTTTTGGGCTGGAGAAAACTGGACAAAATTCAGTCTTAATAGGTTCGCACAAAAGTCTAGAAAAGAATGAAAACTGCTTCCATCACATATAACAATGAACATTTACGTAGTTAGACCCCCATTCACAATGTGAGATCTGTCGCAGCTCACCCCTCGTTTTTGGATGGCTTTCCTCAGCAGGCTGACCACATCTTTTCCTTCTACTCCACTTGACTTGAAGCCTTTGGTCCAAGACACCAAAATACTCTATACATGCAGGAACACAAACACGGACAGAACAGAATCAATATTACCTGCCATCTTTAAATGAGAAGATTCTTTTCAAGAGGCTATATATCTGAAAATAAAATAAAATGTATTGTCTGTATTTTATAGCTCACTCAAGCACATGTCAATACAGTTTGGACAAGATGGATGCTACATCCAATGTAAAGGTGCCTACCAGTCTGCTGTATATTTATTCTATTATAAATATTATAGAATAAGTATACAGTCTGCTGTATATATGTATTTTGTTATATTTATAATAGAATAAATATACAGCAGACTGGTATTTATTCTATTATAAACAGTAGTCATATCATGATAATGACAATGGAGGCATGATGATTTGTTGATGAATTTTCACATTATTTGCAACAAGAAGAAACAAAACAAAAGTATGCCTGGAAATAGTGCAGTCATCAGCTGATGAATTAGCTCCTAAAAAATAAGATTGGAAATGATTTGGCTACAAGGCTAACTGGCTAACCTCCAAAGATGGAAACGCAACTAATTAGTTTCACCACCTGAAGCAGAAACACCCAGGTGAATACCAAGAAAGTCTCATGAGGAGGAGAGCCAATCAGCTGACTCTGGCAAGCATAGCAGGAGCGTTAGCTAGTTTTACTCCCCGTGACAGAAAAAGCAAACGGTGGAGTGAAATTAGCAAAGTGTGATTTTTTTGTTGCTGCAAAGTACGAACAGTGTTAGTCTAGTCGCTAAACTCAATTAAGCTAAATTCTTCGCCTCTACCACAGAATGATGGATTTAGACTTCAGAGCCGTATTTAACTTTAGCATCATATAGGCTAATTTAGCTCTGCAGGGAAAATCATAACTGCCAAAGATCAGATCTTATGACATCATCAGTCAGTTTAATTGCTATTATTAGTTATGTTTTATGCACTACTGAAAATTAGCAGCTCAAGTTAATTTGAGTTATTATTTTCAAGCTAAAATCTTACAGGACTTAGATATTTATGCTGTTACTGAAGGGAAATATTGTACTGTGTCTACTTTTACACTTATTAATTTTTACTCATTTTGTTACAATTAGCAGTATTTTTTACTCCTGCAATCACCAATACAACACTGTTCAATGTTACATATCATTGAATATTATTAGTGCAAAGAGAAACACCTTGAGATATCATGATAATATTTTAAGGCTATATGCCCACCCCTGTTATGCTGTCTGACAAAGTGATAGATATCTTCATGCCTGGAAAGTGGTGATCCAATAAATGTTCTGTACTTTTTTGACTAAAAGTACAATAGTTTGGCTTCAGAAAACATGTTTTGATATTTGTTTGCAGAAATTCTATAGTCATTTTCTGTTCTTTCTGAACCTTTAAAGAACCATCGGTCGGCATCAAAACAAAGTTTTGACTGACCCGAGGGTGAACACATCTGGAGACATATTTCATTTTTCTTTGAACAATTACATTAAATAGGGAAAAAACCATTTCTGAATCCCTCACCTCATCCAGCTTGGTCTGCTGACAGGGGAAAGAAAAGGTGAAGCCCAGTGGAAGCTTCTGATCTTTTATGCCCAACTTCTCCAGGAAATTAGCCAGACAGTCAGCGATGTGGTCAAATAGCTGCAAAGGTGAGAAAAGGTCACATCTGTTATCAAGCCTGTGCAGCAAAATATCAAATGTCACTTTCAGCATAGTCTTTGTGTATGTTTGTGTAATAACATCACAACAGCCACAGTAAAATTTAAATGCTGCTTTACTAACACAAAGTATTACATTTTATAGTCAGTTCTATAGTTATATACTATTATTACAATAATGATTGTTATTTTAATTAGTAGTGCATCAGAATACTGGTACTGTTACATTACTGTGTATTGCTGAGTATAGTGTGTGTGTGTGTGTGTGTACAGTGTGTAAGGCCTCTAACCTCAGAGCCACTGCCCCTCATAAGATGTTCAGGAATGGCATAAATCTGATTTTCCATCTTCACCTTCTGCTCGCCATTAGCCGTAACTTTGACCAGGAGCACCCGGAAGCNAAAAAAAAAAAAAAAAAAGAAACGAAAAGAAAAATATAAATAAACACACATACACACAGTACCTAACACAACAACTGGGTTACGAAAGTCAAACATTTACATCAAATTCCCTGCATCCCCCACTGTCATGGTATGTAACACAAGGTCTGTTGGGAATGATTCTCATTGTCGTTTCTTTGAGTAGGTCATTTCTAAGATGGATTCTGCATTAAGTGTAACAGGAGTCTGCATGTTCTCTGCGTCGGTTTCCTTCAGATGCTCTGGTTTCCTCCCATCTCCAAAGACATGCAGGTTACAGCAGGTGAACTAGAAACTCTAAATTGACCATAGATTTGAATGAGTTTGCCTGTCTGTGTGTATCGGCCCTGTGATTGGCTGACGACCTGTCCAGGTGTACCCCACCTCTTGCCCAATGACTGCTTGGATCAGCTGCAGAACTTCACATCTCCTCTTCTTTTCCTTTTTAAATGAGACTGGAGCAAAGCTGTAATTTTGTATTTAAACTATAAAAATTCAATTGAATTTGTTTCTGTTTCGGATTTATTATAATATTAATATAAAATATACTATATAAATAATAAAATAACTCAACTGAATTTTTTTGCTGTTTCTGATTTATTCTCCCATTTTCCAGCGTGCACTTACACGTTTTTTTTTAATGCAGAACTTCACATCTCTTCTTCTTTTTCTTTTTAAATGAGACTGGAGAAAACCTGTAATTTTGTAGTTAAACTGCATGGCAGGAATGGCTGAAATAATGCACCTGTTACCCACCTGTTCCATCAGGGGTGGAGCGCACAAACGTGGGCAGCATCTTCACAGCAGCCGAGGGGTTGGTGTCTCTGCACAAGCCTTTATCCATCTCTCGCCGAAACCTTATTGACAAGTCCATCAGCTTCTCATCTGCCAGCTGGAGACAGTGCAAATATTTGTCCATCTAGAACATTGAAGAGTGGAGCAACAGTTTAGTCACACATGGAAACGGCAGCAGTGAGTGATTTTAATGCAATGTGAGCCAAATCGTATGAAATTACATGTATTTATAAATCATTCAATATGTGTAAGAATACAGCCAGGCAGGAGAAAGAGCCCAGAAAAAAAGGGGAGAAGCCCAAACAGTCAGAGAGCGACATCCACAGAGTGCCAAATGCCACGAACATGAGTCTAGCAGATATTAAATATCAGGATGTTTTCATGTCTCTAGAGATACCAGTGTCTGGCTGCTACGTCTTCATATAAGAAATATACATATAAAAGCAATAAAGTGGTGTTAAAATGGTGTCATCATTGGTTTGAGTGGTTACAGATGCTACAGGTGTGCTGCAGAAAGGCATTTCAGCATTTTGAAAGCCTTATTGTTTCATAAGTAAAATTTGTTATCCTGTCTACTAAATGATTTCACTTCACTTTATTTTATTATCCCGATTAGGAAAACTTGCTCTACAGCAGCTTGAATATGTTAAAAGATAAAACGACAACACCAAACACTTAACATACAAACATAAAAAATGTTTTGATGAAGCAAATGTCAATGACACATTGACTTTACTGTAGATAAAAGGCAACATATTTGCTAAAATGGTATATTTAGTTTAGAATTCATTCATTATGCAAGTTTAAAAATATGATGGTAGATGAGTTTTTAAATCTTTTGGTTTTTATTTGGGTTTTTTTTAATTTATTTATTTATTTTATTTCAAGTTTAGCCTTTCTAATGCAGCCTCAAGGGGGCACAAGCCAGTGTCCTCCTTGTGCCTGTCCCAAGCCCGAATAAATGCNTCATTCCTATGACTTCCATACCGGATCGGTCGAGGCCCGGGTTAACAACGACCGCCATCGGTACTGGTGGAAATTGGGCTACTGTTGGTCAAAGGAGAGGAGGAAGGCGTGTCCATAGGCAGAGAGAAAAGAGGAAAAGTAGGAGAGTACTTGGGGTGTCATCTGGAAGGAAAGTAGATAAGGAGACGTGGTGGTGGAATGA
>VXCM01008250.1:7211-25099 GCA_014773175.1 Lucifuga dentata
CTTTGGGAAATGATTGTCAGTAACATTACATGTATGAAAACTGAATATATTAGGCTCAAACATGCAAGATGGATTGATTGTAGAAGGCACAGTTGTCTTAAAGGACCATGGTCCTTTAAGACAACTGTGCCTTCTACAATCTNGATTGTAGAAGGCACAGTTGTCTTAAAGGACCATGGTCCTTTAAGACAACTGTGCCTTCTACAATCTTGCATAAGTGCTAGAAGGTGAAACACTGAATTTTAAGGTGTGTCACCTGAACATTTGATTTTAAGAGATTAGAGCATTTGAAAAATAACAGGAAAAGTAAAATATGCCTTTATGTTTTTGAAAATGGTTGTCAGTAACATAACATGCAGCTCAAACGTGCACTACCGCCGGAATGGTCCTTTAAAGTTACCAATAAAAATAATTATCAAACGGCATAAACTGCAGATCACCACCAACATTGTCTTATGAATTAAAAGGTGACAGTATGTTCTGGAGAATTGCCTGTATAAGCCTCTTGAGGGTTTTTTGCTTTCTCCATCACATTTCCTTTTTTTATGTAATCTTGTATTTGTTTTCTTATTGTATATGTGTAAATAAAAAAAAAAAAAANAAAAAAAAAAAAAAAGACATCACCAAATAACCATCTCATTAGAAGCCGAAACACTCACGGTCATTCTGCGTGCCACACTGTCCAACTGCGAGGCCTCGAGCCTCATCCTCTGGACGATGCGAAGAAGAGGACCACCCTCTGGGGGAGGCAGGGAGCGCTGGGCCAGAATGTTGTTCCCAGAAACAAAGTGCAGCTGAACTGCAGCCTGGTCATTCTTCAACGCCAACAGGCCTTGCCATACAATTGGATATTTCTGAGCAAAGAAAACATAAGGAGAAGGTTGTGCTGAAATTGTATTCACCGTTATATTCTCTTACTTATATCACTAGTGTTTCTCTGTCCTTACCGTCAAAAGCTGTACCATGTCAATGGACCGATGCCCCGAATGCTCCAGCTTAGAGTCTGGCCGTGGCTGCACTGAACTTGATGGTGGCACTGCAGGAGGAGGTACTGTCAGAAAGACTGGAGGGCCTTTCTGGAGAGAAAGATCTGGTTTGTGTGAAAGACCCATAGGAGATGTCATGGGCGAAGACATGGGTGACTGATAAGAGGGAGAAACCGTGTCCCCTGCTATTCGGGAGATGTGTGAGACATCAATAGAGGTAGCATGGCGAAGATGGGAGTTCTCAGGCTTTGAGTCAGGTCCTCCTCCGATGGACTGAGACAGCTTTCCCCTGTGACCCAGCTCGGCCTCCGAAGGGACCTTATTAAGAAAATGTATACACATTTCACAAAACTATGCACATCTGCACATATATATGAATATAATCTATTTTTTGAAAAGTACTTAAAGGACCATACCATCATTTTGCATGTTTAAGCCTGATATATTCAATTTTCATGATATTTTGCTAAATCTCTTAATCTTTCAAAATCAAATATTCAAGCGATACACCCACCTTAAAAATCCATGTTTCTCCTGCTAATAGTTACACAGCCTTATGAAGTCACGGTCCTTTAAATTTTTCCATAAATTCAGGTCTTCCTTTGGGACTATATTGGAGGCCCCGGTGGAGGCATACATTCACACCACACTTTTTATTTTGCTTAAATGCTAAAATTCGTAACTTCTAAAAAAACCTGAATACACGTCTTGTTGGTGATGATGGATTACCTATCCCAAGAATGTTTCCAGTATCAACAAGTTGATTTTAATAACAGAATGAACTGAAACCAATGGAGGTCTGGAAGGTAGGAAAAACATTTTTAATTCACCGTTCCAGTAGTATGCTTTGGGAAATGATTGTCAGTAATGTTATGTGTATGAAAATTGAATATATTAGGCTCAAACATGCAAAATAGATGGCATGGTCCTTTAAACATGGTACCTAGTCAAGAATGCAAACCTTTAAACCTTTAAAGTAACAGGTGTCCCTACCTGTGGAGATGCAATGCCTTGGTTGGCCAGGTTCTGTCCTGATGAAGGATGTCCTGGAAACTGAGAGGGGAAACCCCGCATTTCACGATAAACTGTGAAGGACCCTGCACCTCCTGGATGGATCAGCTGAACACCACGAGGGTGCTTTGACACCATGACAGGACTAGATGCATGAACTCCTCTAATCCTGCTCTCGTTAGGCGGCGGGTGTATCATCTTTCCTTCCAGCGGTTTAGCGGACTCCTTTGCTATAAGGTCCGTGCTCTTCCCCACTATAGGACTCTTGGAAGGCCCGGAGATGTTGCTCAAAGAGGCTGAGCCAGTCTCTGAGGTGCGAGACTGTCTTGTTTCTGCATTGGCCTGCTCGCCTAGTTGCTGGTGCATGAGGATGCGCTGGTGCATGTCTCTGTACTGGTCCATGCGTATGCCTGGGTGGAGCCCTCGGTGGTTGCTGTGCATCATCATGACGTCTGCCTGCAGCTGGGGCACTGAAGGCCTACTAAGAGCTTGGTTAAAGTGTTTGGGATCTTCTTCGCTTCTGCTGCTGCCCCCAGCGCCCAATACTGACCCCTGGGGGCTTGAGTGAGACTGCAGTACCATATCTCGTATTACGTTGGGCTGAGGCGTGTTTGAGCGCTGGGAAGATCCTGGATGGGGAGATGGCAGGGAATCGGCTCGCCTTACGTAGCTCATACCGGTTATTGGGGGGGTGCTCATCCTGGCCTCATGTGCCATTGACTGAGTGACGCTGTGAGGCTGCATTATGACTGAAGATTGTTCCGGGTGAGGGTGATGCATGCTGGAATGATACGTAGACATCGTCGACATGCTGTGACCCAAAACCACAGAAGATCCCATGGGAGAATTGCTGGGAGGACAGGCTTTGGCAAAGGGGGAAGGGGAGTGGACAGCCGTTCGTGGAGACTGGGGTTCTTGCTTGAGGTGGACAGCAGACCGATCGGTTGTTATACCAGGGCTGGGGCTCATGCGGGATCCAGATAGAGGTGGATGGTGTGGGCTCATGACTGGGCTGAGGTTCGACTGCTGAGTAGATTTAGCCATGTCTATCTTTTTTGGAAGTGTTTCTGTAACCACTCCTCTTTTGCTGTGCTGCTGCTGGATCACAGCTGGGTTATACATCAAGACTTGGGGAGTACTAACCGACTGCTGGAACATCTTTACTACACCACAATGGGATCCAGTATGATATGTGGTTTCAGACTTGTCGCACCCAAAGTTCTCCTGCTTGGTACTGGAGATGACGGGTTGGGAGTTGTAGGATTGGCCGGTCAAAAGAACCCCTGTGTGCCCGTATGATGTCGGAGTAGAGGCTACCTTTGCAGTCGGTGATTGGGAAGATGTGATGAGTGGATCTTGTTTAATCTGAGATTTGGACACCGATTGTTGAATTTCTATATCCCCAGCACTAGCTTGGGGAATTTGACTAATTTTGGCTCTCATCCTGTGAGGTCCTTCAGTCTTCTGCCCAGAATAACTAAGAACAACAACACCTTCTGATGTATTGACCCTGAGGCCTGGACTGGAGCCTGTATTGTAAGGACTGGGCTCAACAACAGAGCGCCCTCTTGTCCCATCTTCCACCGTACCCATTCCATGGTACCGACTGTTCTCATTGGAATTTGATATATATTTTTGCTTTGGAATAGACAGACCAATGCTGCGGTTGCTTAAGGAAATTCGTGGAGTTTCTTCCGTGTCATAAGGCATTGGAATTCGACTGATTACTGAGGTAGTGGGTGATGAAATGACTGTATGCTGGGTCTTTTCTCCGCAGTTCTGCTGGGATTCTGTCAGCGGGGAAGGCTTATGGTGCATGAGCTGGGGTGGTAAATGTCTTTCATCGGGATGCAGCGGCCTTGAGCTGACTGTATCAGAATGATTTTCATTCTCCGCCATCCGTGACGGTTCTGACAGGGCAGATGTCACTATAGTGGTAGGTATAGCACTGCTGTTTGATGCAGAAACATATTTAGGTTCCATTAGGATTTTTCTTAAGGTGCTGGAACTGGGATCAATATCTGACGCCTTGGTGTCAGGAGGCATTGGTGGATTTGCTGGAGGGGTCCCAAGTGTACCTGAAGCCGGTACTGATGGAGTTAAAACTGTAACCTGACACGAAGGAGCCACATAGATTCTACTTTCTTTAGATCTTGGAGGCCAGTCAGGGGAAACTGGCAGTTTGGCAGGCCGCAACAAGGGTACGCTAAATTGCGATGCAGGTTGTGGGCGGGTGGGAGCGGGTGCAAGAATAAGGGTGGATGGCTCAGTTGCTTGGAGATGTTTTTTACAGCTAGAGATGTTGCTTGTGCCGGAGTGAAAAGCAGATTCTTTGGGTACAGGCTGTTCAACTTCAGGCTGCTCTGCCTCTTTGGGCGTGTCCACAGTTATAGCACTTGTGACGTCACGCCTACAGGTAGCGACAGCCGTGACCACAGAAGCTGCTCCTGTTGTGCCGGCTGTAACAGTAACTGCTTTTGAGTTAATGGTTTCTGGGTCTTCTGGGATCGACTCGGGTAGCTTGACCGGAGAGGGCTCTGGCTGTGAAACCTCTTCAGCGGTCTCCCCTTTCTTATTAGCTGCACCTTTACGACTCCTGGACTTCTTTGGAGTCTTGGTTCGGACTTTGCCCATTTTCTTGGGTGTTTCAGGATGAAGGGAGTCCTCAGCTGCCTTAGGCTCTGCCATTAGCCCTTTTGGGCTGGGTGTCAAGGAACCATCATCTGTGTCTGCTGCAAGGATATTGTTTATCGCCATGTGTGTTTCAGGTTCCATAATCTCGTTGGAGGAGGGTGATATCGAAGGATCAGAGGTTGGAATCAGATCAGGGAAGGTCGGAGGAGATGTGAATCCATCTGCAGATGTGTCTTCAGCTGTAATGGAATCAATAGCAGCTGCGAGTTCAGTTTCACTCGCAGGATTAGCTCGCTTCTCTTCCTCTTCCTCAACCTCACCCTCTGGCTCCACTATCACAGGAGGCAGGATGGTTGGTTGCACTGAGGGTTGTTCCTTGTAAGGTCGAGGAGGTTGCTCAACTGTAAGTTTGGCAATATTTTCAACTGCCTGCTCTAATTCCATCTGCCGTGCTAAGAGAGCAGCAGCTGGATCTGCGGGAGGTTCAGGTTCTGCCAGAAGATCTTCGTTTTGCTCAGCACCAGGCTCTTTTGATTCTTTGGGAAACTCTACCACCTTGGTTTCCTTGTTCTCTTGTATTCCTGTCTTAGTTTTTCCGATTTTAGGAGCTTCAAATGACTCAGGCTCGTCCTCTTCTGTCCGAAGTAGACCTTTTACGTCATCGACACTTACGCGGATCTCAAGATTTTTCAGGCTGTGTGATTTATCGTCAGGGACATGCTTGATATTTCGTTTTAATCGTGGTGTTTTAATTTTAATGCTCTTTTCAGGTTGTTGTCTCTTCTCTGAGGAATCGGTGTCTATCCTTTCAATATCCCCATCAGCAGATTTCTTTCCACCAGAGTCTTTTAAGTCTTTTTCATTTCTGTGTACTGGTGAGCTGTTTTCCACCTTTTCAGATAATTTCTCAGCCACTTCAGATTCAACCCGAAGTTTAAACTTTGACTCATCATAATTTGGCAGATCAACTTCTTCAGCTGGTACTGCAGATTGTTTGTCTATTCTACCTCCTTTCTTATTAACTGAAGTTGCAGCAGATGAAGTCAGTTGTGTTTGTTGTACTTTCTGTGTGCGGGGTGAACGCCATCCCTCAGAGGCTTTCATAACCTCCACCGAACTTGATGTCTCTCTGACGTCAGCGTCTTCTTCCACAACTTTCTGCTGATCGCCTTTTACCGGTGAAACATCCTCCGCTCTTTTAGCCGCCCTTTTCGGTGGCCGTCCTCGTCGGGCGTTGGCTGATGGAATATGAACATCTTGCTGCATCGGTTCTTTATCAGCACCACGTTTGCGCATGGAGCGTGACGACTCGACCACCTCTTTGCCGGCTTGGTCTCCTTCATGAAGAGTGGCGTAGACTGATCTTACATTTCTACGACGTGCCCTCCCGTGGATCAAAGTGGACTCAAGATTTTGCTCAGAATCTGATGCATGAATTGGTGACTTGGCTTTAGGCTCAAATGACGCTTTTTGTACTTCAGCTCGAGGAGATGAACCTCTTTTAAGTTTCTCTCTGTCAATCCGTTCACTCTTTCGCGTTGGTTTCTCGCTGGCAGCAATTTGTGAAGGCTGGGAAGTACGTAACGCTGACAGTGATTTGGCCCTTTTACTTTTGGGCTGTCTTCGGCTTGGCAACGGTTTTATTTCTGCCTCAAGCTTTGGCATACATACATCATTGTCCATCTCGGTTTTCTGAGATTCCTCAAAGTGTTTCGATTCTTGATTTTCTGTTTCAGGTTCTGTCTTAATGATTTCTGATTTTTCTGAAATCTTTGGATAATCAGAATAAGAGAATTCTGCAGTCTCTGTCTCAAAACTACTCAGGGAACCACCAGGAGTTGGAGGCTTATCCTCTACAAGAGCATTATGTTCCACAGCCAAACTATTTCCTGTTTTTGCTTTGGGTTCAATTATTTCCACTTTTGTCTCAATTTTGGTTTCTGGCTCTGAAAGGGCCGGTGGAGGGGTTATGGTTAGTTTAGGAGCAATTGGTTTGAAGTCTTCCACAGGAGGGGATTGATACGGGGATACCTCAATGGCAGGTTCTACTTTTTCTTCTTTGACAGCTGACAAAGGTTGATCTGAAGATGGAGTTTGAATTTCTTTATTTTCTGGTGGCGACATCTCTTTAGGGGAAGGTACAGATGAAGAAACTGACATGGTTAATTGGGGGCTGGCTGATTTGTCATCACCTTTTAGTATAGGCTCTGATATCGTTGGAGATAGCACATTATCACAGTTCTGCACTTCTTCTCTTTTTATTTCCAACACTACAGAATCATTCTCAGTATTCTCAGTATCCTGTGGAGGTTCTTTATCTTTTTGTTGCTGCAGCTCCAAAAATCGGCTATGAAAAAGTACGATGGGCTCTTGTGGAATATCACTTCCACTGGATTCAGGTTGTGTCTCAGTAGTACCTGCCTTCACAAAAGGCCGACCAATTCCTGTTACTAAATCTTGATCTTTGTGCTCAAGATGCTTCAAACGGCGTGAATCCTGTTCAAAGATTGAGCTGTGGAGAAAACGTGAGGCAAACAGTTCCTGACGCTCTTGATCCTGTGGCTTAAGTTCCTCTTTTTTATTATGCAGCTTCTCATCAGAGTCCGTGCGAATCTTTTTCTTTTTCATGTACCAAGAAGGAATAGGTCGAGGTGTTAGTTCTACCTTATGTTTGTCTGAACAGGTGTGGGAGGTTGGAAAGCGAGAGGGAAGAAAGGACCAATTATCTTCCCGGGATGAATACAGTGTCTTGGCTCTTTCAAGGAGTGCTTTTGTGTCAGGAGTTATAGTCTTATCTAATGCAAAAGAGTAAAACTTATTCTTTTCTAAGGAGGTCGAAAGCTTCAGGTCTGTCATCCTCTCTTCGCGTTCCCTGAGGATATAAGAAAGAGAAGTGCTGGACTTGGGAGAGTTATGTTTGTTTTCTGCATCGTCGTCTGAATCAGACTGCACTTCTCCAGGCTCCAAATCCTGACCAAGGTGTTTACGGATGCTTTCATGTTTTGTAATACTACTTGGAAAATTCATTTCCATTCTATGCGAATCAGACTTGATTCTTCTTTCCCAACATTGCAGTAACTCCTCGCCACATCCAAGCAAGGTTGTCTTAAGCTTTGGAAGCTCAGAGTCGGAAGACTGAAAATGGCTATCTGTCAAGTCCAAATTGTTTTTCAGTGAGTCAATATGTAAAAATTTGTCATCTGTCGGAGAAGGTTTTCTTTCTTTATTTATGACTGATAAGGACATCTGGGCGATGCCATCTTCCTCATTTGCAGAAAGTTGACTAGAGCTTATTGAGGATGTAATAGTCTGATAAATATCCTCACTCAACTTTTGTGAACTTGCAAAGTTGCGTTGTCTTTTCGTGTTGACTATTTCAAAGTCAAAATTCTCCAGTTTCTTGCGTTTACAGGAAAGGAACTCATCGTTTGCTGTATCCTGAGTTGGCTTTCCAATATCATGCATGATACAGTCCTTTTCAAAGTCATCAGCCTCAATACCTTGTGGGTTTTCAAATTTGGGAAACTTATCCGTCTCGCCAAGCTTATGTCGCAGCCACCTGTGTTCGATGTGTTTTGTGCAACTGTTGGTCTGGTCCACATGTGATACGAATCGTTCATCACCGTCGCTCGAGTCTCTGAACTTCCCTCTACTGTGTTGATTTTCAGACAAAGCCTGTTTTTGCTGTTCTTTTGATTCATCCAAATCAAGTCTGCTTCCATCTAATATCTTTGTGACATTTGAGCTGCTTTGGATTTTTGAGCCCTCATAATCTATTTTAAGGTATGGATTGTCTAATTGATCACCAGAATCTTCGGGCAGCTCTTCCAGATGTGACTGCTGCTCCAGAGAAAGACCCATGTTGTTGCTTTCACAGTCTCGGCCATCTTTAGGGCTATTAGCTGTAATCATTTGAATAGATTTATCTTTGTGATGCTCCTTTGTATGCATCCCTTTGATCAAAAGGTGCTTATCTAGCTCTGCCTCCTTAGAATTGTTCCATAGTTTATGAAGGCTGGCTTTACCGACCTCCTCTTCACTCATTCTTTTCTGTCGATCTGCTTTTCCAGAGTCTTCAAAACGCCGTTTCCTTGCAGCTAAACGGTCAATATCGACAGAAATACCACAGTCAAATCCCATCTCTGATTTGCCATGTTTTTTGAATTTGGTTTTAGCATCCTTGTCAATAATTTCCACTAAACTGGCCATGTTTTTGTCTCTGGGCAACTTTCCATGCTTAGAGATATCATTTTTTGATGGTTCTGAGCGGAATGGAGGACTCCTCTGGTCAGCTGAAGGTGATGCTAATCTGGGACTGTCACTCCCACCCCTTGGTATTGGTTTTTCTTGGACAGTATGACCAATTAATTTTCCTTCTTTTTCTTTAACGCGGGTTAACTGCACCACACAAGGTAAAAGGTCTAACCTTCCTTTGCTTGAGCCTTCCTTTTGAATTTTACTGTTTTTACCTCGAAGGGCTGAATCAGGGCTGACATCTATTTCAATTTCAGGTTCTGTCTCACACGTCTGGAGGACAGGTGATGCCACTTTGTGCTTCTTCAGCCTCTGTTTCTCACTTTTCTCCTTGTCCCCTCGATCTTTACGTCCAGCTCGCTTCTCCTTTTCAATCAAATTCCCTCTTTCCACTTCAAAAACTCTGTCCTTCTCAAGCTTATCGGCTTTAGTATATCTTTCAGAGCGTGCTTTTTCAAGTTTCTCAAATCTGGGTGGCGATATTGAACTGCAGCTACCGCTTCTTTCTGAGGATCGACAGCAAACGCGGCGGTCTGAATCACTTGGTATCCTCTCAGAAAGGGAAGGAGATGCGGTGGGGCTGGCGGGACGACGAGGAGCGATATGAGAAGGGCTTTGGCTACGCTCAATTGTCCTCCTCCCATGATCACGTCCACGATCTGTTTCAAACCGCTCCCTCTCTCTTTCGCGTTCTCGTTGCAAATAGCTATATTTGCGAATGTCTTGTTCATATGGGTCAGCTCTGTATTCTCGATAGTCTCTGGGATCTTCAAAATATTGTGGATCATAGTAATCTCCCTGATAAGGGTCCCATTCCGTGTAAAACTCACGACTTCTGGCAGGGTATTTGCGACGTGGATCATCAGTGTATGATCCTGGTGTTCGTACATTTTCATAATATTGCCTTTCTGCTTGAAACTCATATTGAGTTCGCCGATCATCCCTGCCAAAATTAAAAATTGAAAGGCGAACTTTAATTTCATCATATTTTGGTATATATTATGTTAGGGTACAAATTAAAAAGATTTGAGATTTTAAAAAGTTATTCACAAACCTTCTTTCTGAGAGCACGTCATAGAAATCTCGAATGTCCTGACCAGATGCCTGCATTGATCGATAGAAAGCCATCTGACTTTCCTGATTGGCAAAGTCCACCTGAAAAAAACATACACAATGACAACTTGTAAATTATGGCATGCAATCTAAATTTAAATTTTTGTAGTTGTGTAGCATTATGAGAACATTACAGTGCACAATCTGTGAAAAAAGGTCACTTACCTTGATTTTATTGCCCCCAATTTTCCACCCCTTTGTGTCTTTGACAGCTGCCTGTGCATATTCAATGTTGTTATACAGGATAAGGGCCATTCCTTTCATTCTGTCAAATACAACCTGCGGAAGGCAGAGAAAATAAATCCCAATGTACCAAAAAAAAAAAAAAAAAAAAAAAGGAAACAATGGGCAGCTATCAAAGGGAAGATAAATAAACTCGCCTTGACAACGTGTCCATAGCGGCAGAAATGACGAGTAAGAAACTGCTCTGTTGTGTTTGATGCTAATCCATCCAACCAAACACAAGTTGTAGGCATACTTTTCCCAAAGCCCAGCTGGAAAAAGGAGGGTGAATTGAAAGACTGGGGTCATTTTAGGTATAGTTTAAAGGACCATACCACCCATTTTGCATGTTTGAGCCTAATATATTCAATTTTCATTCATGTTATGTTACTGACAATCATTTTCCAAAGGATAAAACTGTATTTCAGCTTTCCTGATATTTTGCAAAATCTCTTAATCTTTCAAAATCAAATATTCAAGTGATACACCCACCTTAAAAATCCATGTTTCTCCTGCTAATAGTTACACAGCCTTATGAAGTCACGGTCCTTTAAATTTTTCCATAAACGCAGGTCTTCTTTTGGGACTATATTCCCCGGTGGAGGCATACATTCACTCCACGCTTTTTATTGAGCTTAAACACTAAAATTACATAACTTCTAAAAAAACCTGAATACACGTCTTGTTGGTGATGATGGATTACCTATCCCAAGAACGTTTACAGTATCAACAAGTTGATTTTAATAGCAGAATGAACTGAAACCAATGGAGGTCTGGAAGGTAGGAAAAACATTTTTAATTCACCGTTCCTGTAGTATGCTTTGGGAAATGATTGTCAGTAATGTAACATGTATGAAAATTTAATATATTAGGCTCAAACATGCGAAATGGCCGGTATGGTCCTTTAATAACTTGACCAAATCTACCAAATTAAATCTATATAAACACTCATATTTAATTATATTTAGTATTGTAATAGAGCAGTAATGGCCATAATTAAAATTAAATTAATGTAATTCTCACCTTTAGTCTATTGTTGCCAAGGTACTCGCCGTCCATCTTCTTTATGGCCTTACAGACGCTGGCAATGTCACAGTATTGTAGGAAGGCATACTGTGGGGCTCCATTCACCTTCTTAATGTCAATATCCTTTAAAATCATAATGACACAGAAGATATTCATGTTCATCTAAGATGGCGGAGTCTAGAAACATGCTATAAAGCTTCATTATCACTTCACAGCAGCAACATACCACTATTTCCCCAAAACGCTGGAAGATGTTAAGCAGATCGTGATAACTGGTGGTCTTCTCCAGGTTTCCGATAAATAACGTCCGAGTGGCTTTAGGATGAAACTCGTCTATCCTCTCATCCAAGGGCCGAAACTCATTCTCACTTTCTGTCTCTGAAAATTAAGCACTTATTATAACCTTGTGATCTGCCAATAATGAGGTTTTTAATGTCATGTGGTTACACGTAAGAACGTACCGGGGCCATTCCAGGCTGTGACATCAATTTGCATGCCGAAAAACAGCTTCCCCTTTGAAGCTCCCAGAGCTTTCTCTTGGTCTTCTTGCTGACGAAAAAAGACGAGTCCGTAGCGCTCCTCCGATGCACCGTGGATCTGTACAGACGTGACCTTTCCATGTTTCTTAAATTCGTGGAACAAACCGTCCTTCAGACTCGTATCTGCAGCAAATATCAAATATTTGATGAGTTTGTATAGCGAAAAAGATATGGATAAAAAGATATGGATTTACAGAGATTTATATTGTATTATATTTTTTTATTTTATTATATTTTATTTTTTTATATATATTTTACTATATTTATATTGTATTGAATTATATAGTAACCCTCTATGTGACACTTACAGATTCTTTAAAGTTAAATTTGGTTTTATCTTATGGTGTTGAGCCCAGTTGAAAGAATTTATGTCTAAATATAATTTACCTGTTTCAGAGTATATATATGCACATGATAATACAGTCAAACCGTGTACTTTTGACTGTTGACCAAGGAAATGAGCTTCACTATGTGCTTAGTGCTTACCGTAGATACTCGACTATAAGCCGACCCCCTGATGTTGTTCCATCAATTTATTTCTTTAGCAACTTACCTGTTTTTCTGAGTATTGTCATAGTATTCCTAAAAGTATCAAATAACGGTACAGAACCAGTATATGAAACAGCACTTTTATAAGGTTGTCTCTGATTGGCCCATTCTTTTGTCTTTGACCAANTATATGAAACAGCACTTTTATAAGGTTGTCTCTGATTGGCCCATTCTTTTGTCTTTGACCAATCACTGCAGTGCTTACTGGCCGCCACAAAATGTGCTGAATAAGATGTTTAGTCAGGAAATATCTCATTCTAAGGTCTGATTTAAACTATTTTCATGGGTGGTGGTAATAGTAGTATTTCCACCCTGGAAATTTCCTTCTCTGGGATCCGATTTGAATTTCTCGTGTATGAGCCGATCCCCGATTTGCTTTGTTAAATTTGGTAATAAAAACTCAGCTTATACTCGAGTATATACGGTATTTGTTCTTTTTTTGATGAGGAGAGAAACAAATAGATTAGAAGTTATTTTAGAGTCAACTCCACTATTTATAAATTTAAGGAGTTGATGGGGTACAAGAAATGGTAATTTGGTTAAGTTTATTAAGAAAATATTGTGCATTTTTTGATTGTGCAGAGTTTTGGTTTCTACATTTTGTTTGCGTATTTTTCGTTCCTTATATCTTGGTGAGGGGTCAATAGGAAATTTAAAAAAAAAAGAAAGAAAAAGTGAAAAAAGAGCAGCATTTAAGGATAATAGACTAGTGGGAGTAATGTTTACTTAAATATATGAGTATTTGTGGAATACATGGCAATACTACACATTTCTATTTCTGCAGAAAGAAGCTCTTTGTACCGTCAGCGAGAACACGTTATTACAACTAACCTGTAGAGCGAACAGGAAGGTTTTGGACCTTGATGCCAAAGCTTTTCCGTGGTTCATCCTTGTCGAGGGAGGATAGAGGAAGTGCCGAGGGTGCAGGAACAGCAGCAGATTGCACCGAGCGTGCCGGGGAGTCATCGCTCGAACTGCTGCTGGAATCGCTGTAGCAACAGAGAACACAGAGATAAAACTGTGAGATGTTCCCAACGTAAAATACAATAGGACTGGTTATTGCTGTTTTCTATTCAAGTAATATTCAGAATCTATTTTTTGTCTAGCTCAATCATACAGGGATGTGAAATATTAAAAATGAACTTAATGACTCATAGCATGCTGATCTTTAAATAATTAATGATGTATATTTGTGTAAGAATGGAGAATTATAATTTTTGTAAGTACTATTATTATTATTAGTAGTAATATTATTATTAGTATTATTTAGTATTTCAGTTAAATGCAATTTCATTAAACACTGAGGGACAAAAAGATGGCAAAATGTGCAGGGCAAAAAAAAAAAAAAANAAAAAAAAAAAAAAAAGGATTGGAGTGTTTTTTTGCATTATGAGAGAATATTCTGCAAACATTTTAAGCTCATTATGCACTAACTGCATTTGCATAAAAAGCAGTGCGATCCACTATGAATAGGTTTTTCCTGCTGTTCAAATTTGCAACGTCTCTGCTGAAAAGAGGAGAAAAACATTCATACGATGAAGGTATGTAGCTGATTATCGGTATTACTGTTTGGTTTCACACGTGTTAAACACAAATTCATGGCCGCCTTTTTTCCTCAAAGCAGATCTGTCTTGGCTTTCTGAGCCCGCTGCTGTTTGTTTCCTTCTCGCTTTCTCCTCCTGTGCTCAGACACTCCCGGAAGTGCTGCTGACGGAGCCTGGCCTGTGGGAGTGGGCAGACAGCCAGCACTGGCCAGAAATTTCCAGTTCCAACTGGATCTCACGGAGGGGGGGGAGCCGTTACCCAACCACAGAGGTAAGGCAGTGAGAAAAATATAGCAGCCGTCCCCTGAAATTCCCCCGTAGCACTACCTCATCAAACCGCACGTGTCGCTACGCGCGTGCAGAGACGTGGACGCAAAAAATAAACAACTGGAGAATGCTGGAGTCGAACTGCTGGAGTCGAACTGCATGGTCGTGTTGATTCCATATGCAAATATCCAGATTATTTCATTTGCATTTTATCATTATAAACTTATTTTCATGATTCTACTGCAGATGTAACTGTGCTTCAAAAATTCAAAACTGGCTAAAATTGCATGTTAATTTTAAATACATAGAAAAGATCAGATTTGCTGATGAAATAAAACTGTTCAGTGATGAAGGTTGGAACGCCAGAAAAAACTGACTCGTATCATGAAAACAACAAAAACAAAAACCTTAAAGGACCATACCACCCATTTTGCATGTTTGAGCCTAATATATTCCATTTATCACACACATAACGTTACTGACAATCATTTCCCAAAGCATGCTACTGGAACGGTGAATTAAAAATGTTTTTCCTACCTTCCAGACCTCCATTGGTTTCAGTTCATTCTGCTATTAAAATCAACTTGTTGATACTTGAAACGTTCTTGGGATAGGTAATCCATCATCACCAACAAGACGTGTATTCAGGTTTTTTTTAAAAGTTATGTAATTTTAGTGTTTAAGCTCAATAAAAAGCGTGGAGTGAATGTATGCCTCCACCGGGGAATATAGTCCCAAAAGAAGACCTGTGTTTATGGAAAAATTTAAAGGACCGTGACTTCATAAGGCTGTGTAACTATTAGCAGGAGAAACATGGATTTTTAAGGTGGGTGTATCACTTGAATATTTGATTTTGAAAGATTAAGAGATTTTGCAAAATATCAGGAAAGCTGAAATACGGTTTTATCCTTTGGGAAATGATTGTCAGTAACGTAACATGTATGAAAATTGAATATATTAGGCTCAAACATGCAAAATGGGTGGTATGGTCCTTTAATACATTCAGCACAATTATAATTTTAGATTGGGATGCTTATATGCAAGTGATTTGTCTCAGGGGTAGGGGGCATTATTAGCTGCTTCTAAATCTTTCAAAGTGCTCATTATTTTAGAAAATGTGGTTTAAATTATTCCTGTCAACCTCTTTTTTTTTTTTTTTTTTTTNTTTTTTTTTTTTTTTTTTTTAAGTGTCTCTCATTTTTTCCCCCTAATCTTCTCACAAAATGTTAACACAGAGAACATTTTCTGAATTGGAAGCAAAGTCGACTTTAACTTAATTCAAAGTATGAAGAGTGATAATAAATAAATGTAGATTCAAGCTCGTATTAAAATAAAGAGTCATTACAGCAGTTTTCCATACAGAGAAAGGTCATTTCTCAGGGTCCGACTGTCAATAAATAAGCCAGTAACCTAAATAAATCTGTCATTCCACAAAACATAAAGACAATAGACAAACTTAAAGGAGCATACCAGTGATTTTGCATATTTGAGCCAATATATACTAACTGCATACAAGGTTACAATACAATTTTCCAAAACATGCTGGAGCAGTAAATATTAGAATTGTTTTTCCTGCCTTCCAGACAGCCACGTTTCAGTTCATTCTATTATGCTATAAAAATGAACTTGTAGAGACTTGAAATGTGCGTCACATAAGTAATCCAGCGAATTAGACGTCATTGTTATTTTTTGTCAGAGTCACTTAATTTAACCGATCCAACAAAGAGCTGCACGGAAGAAAATGTATGTCTCCGCCAGGACCAGGAGAAGATGAGAAAGAGAAATAAAAATTTTTTTTAAAAAGACTGTTCTTTCTACACATTTGATTTTGAAAGATTAGGGGATTTGGTAAAATAACACAAAAACTACAATACATCTTGGACGTTGGACAGTAACATAACATGCATGTTGGTAGTATTTATTGGGCTCAAACATGCAAAATCACCGGTGTGGTCCTTTAAAGCGGCTTGCAACATTTATTAACACCAAGAAACCACAATGCTTTCCATTGTGTTATGTTGTGCAGCTGAATTAGTGAAAAGGAACTTAAACTCCACATAACAAAGCCCACAGGTAAAGCTATCATTTAAAGTGTTGTACCTGTCCATATACATTTTACGTTAAATTACTTTGAATGCCAAAGATCCCAAAGAGCCATTTTTCTAAGGGAAAATGGAAGAAGTTTCACATTATTATCCCTTAAAGGGTGATGATGCAAGCTCTCTGATGCTCGCAGGACTTCTCTGAAAGTGTGGAGGTAAATTTCTGATGCAGGAAACAGGAAGTCAGTCTTGATGCAGCAGATAGTCAGCAGCCTGAGATGGTTCATAAACTAGAAGTCGCATTTTAGTCATGCTGTTAATTATATTTGTTTTTTTATTATTTACTACAAGTGGATGAAACATCAGTCTGGGATAGTTTATTGCCCCAGGATCACAAATCAGAACTATTAATAGTTTATTATTCTAAATCATTCTGAAATGAAGACTGATATACAGCATATGCTAATGAAAACGATATACTGGCATGCTATTAGGGAGTTACAAATAGCAGTAAGTTCTTAAAGTGGTGTTTGTAAAAAAAAAAAAAAACGCAGCTTCAGCACTGGCAGATGTTGAATGACGCTTTGTCCAAAAATATGACATCATTGTTAGCTTGTTGTTGTTGGAAAAAAAAACTAATGTTCTGACTCAAAAATTCAACAATTAATAAGCCTAGTTTAGCCAATAGGAAGATTCTCTCTGATTTTGTGAAAATCAAAATTCCATTTTGACCGTGATTTAGAAATGTCACAGGTAAAACTTTACACTTGGAAGAGAATCGGGTCTTTATCTTGATGAATGAGACATGTCCACCGACCGCCAATTTAGTGCTTTGGACTTAAAGACAGCCTGCGATAAAATTCTGAAATTAAGAACCAAAAATCTCACAAAGTAACTGCAGCTACTGCCCACGTCTATAAAGCGGCACAGACGGTTGACAAGTAGATGACAATTTTCTGTTTTCTGCTTGTTGTAGCGCCAGGATTCAGCAGACCTTCATCACACAATCTGACATGCCACCAAACTTGATGTTGTACAGTCTGACACAGATTATGACTAAGACTTTACTCATCTAGCACTGTGTGACAATTAGCAATTAGCTTAAAGATCGATGTCTGCAGAGGAGCAAAATTAAAGATCTTTGATTTGTTCCATTATGAGTTTTGCTTCCTGCTTTGGAAGAATCTTGAGAACATATGGATTCTTAAATTCATTCACTCAGGAATTACCCCATATTACATTAGTCTGCAAAAATCCAGTTTCTATTAAAAAAAAAAAAAAAGCTGCAATAGAAGGAATTCAGGCTGTCTTCACAAAGTCAGACTGGCTGCATTTACTGTATACTGCTAAGGAACGGCTGATCTTAAAGGACCACACCACCTATTTTGCACATGTTTGAGCCTAATATATTCAATTTTCATACATGTAACATTACTGACAATCATTTCCCAAAGCATTCTACTGGAACGTGAATTAAAAATGTTTTTCCTACCTTCCAGACCTCCATTGGTTTCAGTTCATTCTGCTATTAAAATCAACTTGTTGATACTGTAAACGTTCTTGGGATAGGTAATCCATCATCACCAACAAGACGTGTATTCAGGGTTTTTTTAGAAGTTATGTAATTTTTAGCATATAAGTGCAATAAAAAGCGTGGAGTGAATGTATGCCTCCACCGGGGAATATAGTCCCAAAAGAAGA
>VXCM01008251.1:0-17875 GCA_014773175.1 Lucifuga dentata
CTGTTTGACCACAAAGTCAATCCAGGAAACTTTGATCCTTTCCTGAATATTAAACAGCATCATACTGGCAGATATTAAGAAATGGTGTTAAACCCTGACTGAGGTTCTCTGATTTCCTTCATCATCCTCACTGTCCTCTGTCTCAGGTTCTCAGAGTCAGAAACCTTGTCATTTCTAGAGGGTCAGAAATGAATACCTGGATATGTGTTCCTGGCTGGTTCTGGTCCTCCACAGTCCTCTCCATCAGGTCCACTTGGTGGGAACTTGGTGACATCAGCCTCCTCCAGATCATGAAGCTGCTCTCCCTCCTGACTGATCAGGACTTCCTCCTCTTCCTCCTTTTTAATGTGTGAGGGTTCAGGCTCCTCCTGGTCCAGACTGGACCTCCTCTCTTGCTGCTCCAACAGCTGCTGGACGTCTGCAGAGAAAACACAAACACACATTATAGAAAATATGATCTGATTTGCACTCAAGCGTGTCAGGGTGTAACGTGAGAATTGTATCATGGTTATGGTGTGACCTTTTGGTTCCTATGCTGTCATTTGTGCACTAAAGGGGCGACGGCTATAACCATGTTTTACACACTTTTATTTTGTTATTGAACACTTAATTACACTTGGTAATAATACTGCTACCCCCTCCATTAAAAACTACATGATAGTACAACTTATACTGTATGTAAACGTCCTGCAAAGTAGTGTTTTTGAAGAAAAGATCATAGATAAAAGTGAGATGATTATCAGTATTACATTTTAATTTTCTGAAGTCTTCTATATTTGTGTGTAGATAGATAGATATTTTTGAGGTTGTAGTGCAGCAGAGGATGCAGTGACTGTATTATATTGTTTGTAATATTTAGCCACAAATATTTAACATGACATGACAAATAACAAGAGAAAATCATATTATGTACCTTTTTAAAATAAAATAATCCAATCACTTTGCCCACTTACTCATAATACATTACTGCTCTCTAAACAGGACTTATATGATTCGTCTCGTCCTGAAAAGTTTTTTGTGCCTCAGAATTCACAGAATTAGCATCTCGTAGTAGTTTAAAGGCCATGATAAAACACAGAAAGAACTAACCTGCTCTGTGTAACTGAAGTTTAGGGTTGAAAACAGCGTTCAGTCGTTTCCGTAGTCGGACATTCTCCTGTTGAGAACGAGATAATTCCTCCTCGTACTTTGCTATCTTTCTTTCACACAGTCTAAGTATTTCTTCAGCAGCAGCAGTAAACCTCTGATTGGCCAGCTCTCTCCGAGTTCCTACTTCAGACATTTTGGCTTTTTGTCAAGAGAAACTCTGTCAAAAACACGCTTTAAGTTCCTAACGGTCGCTCAGTCTGAGTTGTGTTACAGTTATTACAGTTTAACTGTTGAACTAACTGCTGATATCTGCACTCGGTTGCCATGGAGATCAGGGCCATAACTTTTCTTTTCTTTTCTTTTTTACTTCCATAGGCCAATGGAAACACACAAACAACATTAAAAAAAGAAGAAATTGCATTAAAGCAAAAAAAAACAAAAAACAAAAAAAAAAAAAAANAAAAAAAAAAAAAAAACAACTTATAAGTAGTGAATGAAAAATAACGAGCCCTGTGAAGTTGAACAGAACAGAACTGTCATGTAGTATGTAGATATACCATGAGGCATCTGAAATAAGTCACCGTCCTGCTGACAGAAAGTACTTTAAATATTTGATGTTAGATTTAAACCCTGGTCTGAATGCTGCATAAACTGGCTGACTGGTAGCCTGAGGCATGTTATGACTAGCTGGTTGAAATGATCCACACGCAGATTGAGGTTAAAGGGGTTTGTGTGGTAGCCTGCCGTAGTCCTATGGGAACACCTTACTGCTACGATGGAGGTAACAAAAGTGTCACTGAGAGGATGATAAGGGTGATTTCACTATGTCCTACCAAAAGGACCTTAAACAGGAAAGAACGTCTCTCAGCGCAGAGACCATGAGGTGCTACAGGATACTTTCAGCCTCCTGCTCAGGAGGAGCAGTCCTCTCCATCAGATCCACTTTCACTTAGTTCAGTGGAGCTGCTGTTTACAAACTCTGAACAGACAAGGAACGTTAAGTTTTTTCCATCTTGACACTTATTTTTGGTACTTTTGCCATCTGTTAGCACAACACTGCAGGACTGAGGACATGAGCACTCTGTTAGAAACATCCTTACAACAGATAACAGGCCAGATAATACAAGCATTCATGCTTTGTGTAGAAACGCTGGTTTTACCAGGCTTCTGCAGTACTAGTCATGTTAATGTTGTTTCTGCAATAAATGAAAATCATAAAATATACACAACATATGATCAAATTTACTTTTTTTGTATTGCATCTGATCCGTACTGATCCAACTCCATGGCATATTTTAGAGGTTGTAGTTCAGTAGACTGTATTATATTGTGTTCATAATATTTTAGCCACAAATATTTAACATGAAATGACAAATATGTTAACACACAAACATGACAAATAACAAGAAAAAAATCACATTATATACCTTTTTTAAAATAAAATAATCCAATCACCTTGCCCACTTACTCATAATGTATTACTGCTCTCTAAAACGCTCTAAAACTAAAACACCGTTGTGGTGTTATGTGTTTTGTAAAATATCCATATTAGTGTGGACAGGGCATAAAATGCTATTTTAAGGTAGCATGTAGCAAGATTTTACCCAGCTAGCTTAAGTAGCAGGTAGCAAGATATACCCAGCTAGCTTAAGGTAGCAGGTAGCAAGNTTACCCAGCTAGCTTAAGTAGCAGGTAGCAAGATATACCCAGCTAGCTTAAGGTAGCAGGTAGCAAATGTTAAAAAGCTAGTTTAAGGTAGCAGGTTGCAAGATTTTACCCAGGTAGCTTAAGGTAGCAAGTAGCAAGATTTTACCCAGCTAGCTTAAGTAGCAGGTAGCAAGATATACCCAGCTAGCTTAAGGTAGCAGGTAGCAAGTGTTAAAAAGCTAGTTTAAGGTAGCAGGTGGTAAGATTTTACCCAGGTGGTTTAAGGTAGCAGGTAGCAAGATTTTATCCAGCTAGCTTAAGGTAGCAGGTAGCAATGTTAGCAAAGCAAAGCTAGTTTAAGGTAGCAGGTAGCAAGATTTTACCCAGCTAGCTTAAGGTAGCAGGCAGCAAGATTTTACCCAGCTATTTTAAGGTAGCATGTAGCAAGATTTTACCCAGCTACCTTAAGGTAGCAGGCAGCAAGATTTTACCCAGCTAGCTTAAGGTAGCAGGTAGCAAGTGTTAAAAAGCTAGCTTAAGGTAGCAGGCAGCAAGATTTTACCCAGCTACCTTAAGGTAGCAGGCAGCAAGATTTTACCCAGCTATTTTAAGGTAGCATGTAGCAAGATTTTACCCAGCTACCTTAAGGTAGCAGGCAGCAAGATTTTACCCAGCTAGCTTAAGGTAGCAGGTAGCAAGTGTTAAAAAGCTAGTTTAAGGTAGCAGGTGGTAAGATTTTACCCAGGTGGTTTAAGGTAGAAGGTAGCAACTTTTTACCCAGCTAGCTTAAGGTAGCAAGTAGCAAGATTGTTAAAAAGCTAGTTTAAGGTAGCAGGTAGCAAGATTTTACCCAGCTAGCTTATGGTTACAGGTAGCAGAGTTGTTACTAATAGCTCCGGCTTGTGAATGATTGTGCCTCTTTTAAGGTGAATCAGAAAGCTGTAATAAGCTGGTGAATAATGGCTGCAGCGTGATTCATCCGTGTGTGATGTCTTTTCGTCTCAACATAATTATTTATATAGGGAAAGTGACACATTCACTTTAGGAGAGGAGAGGTATTATTAATAGGAATTCTGTATCTTTGGTGTGTTTTGTGATCTCCACTCAATGATACAACAAGAATATAAAGGGGGATAACAGGGCACAGTTTCACTTTCATTTTGACTTCTTTGTCGAGGATGTACACAGTGACTGAAAGAAACTGAAGCTTTGGAGAGAAATTAAAACCCTCCTTTCATTCACACCTCACCACACCTGGCCAATCAGAGTCGGAGAGTTACACATTTTGCCATTTAGCCAAAGCTGTGTTAGCTAACTTAAAATGGATTTCTGTGTAGATATATGACTTATATAACAATTACAGACATCATCACAGGTTATTATGAATCATCAGAGAGGATTATTATACACTTGCAACAGCTTTTACAAAAGCAACCAGGAATCCTGTGTTTCCTGTTAGAAACACCATCAGCACCAGCATCTTGACTGTTGAAACCTGAAAGACATAAAAGTGAAGAGTTGATGAGAGAAATACTTGATGATGAATAAACGATGAATAAAGGTGTTTTCAGACCTGTAGATCGTTTGCTCTGGTCTGAATCAGAGACAAAATTGTTGCAAAGTTGCATTTAGTGCAAGGAAAACATCCAATCAAACTAAAATATATTAGCAAAAGTCATGTGAGGACACTTGCTCTCTCTGCTCATTGGTCAGAAATATCTGGGGGGGGGGGGGGGGGNGGATCATAACAGAAAAACGTTTACCACATCGGGAAAACTAAAACACATGGAAAAAAGACAAAATTGGGTGACTTTTCTATTCGTACCCATTATTTGGTCCATTTTCACAGAAAACTATGACACCAGAAGCTGAATTTGACTTAAAGACAACATTAGAAAACCACGTTGCTTTACATGATGTGAAGACGTGCTGCCTTCAGACACTGAACAGGAGAGTGTAGCACATGCTGAGAACATACAACCACACACTAAACAGAATACATGTTCATCTGAACATGTGTTAGCCAATTAAGCGCAGTAAAGTTAGTTTTACTTTTGACTTGTTTAATGGTTTTAAATAGCAGATCTCTAATGAGCATCAACATAAAACAAATTTTACCACAGTTGTAGTTAATCGCATGCAACCCTTTCTATTCAAGATCAATCAATAGATCAATGGTTTGCTTTGTAATTGGTTCGGTGGTCGTGCAGATCATGTTCAGATCATAACAAAACCAGCCACTCTAAATGGTCTCGTTGCAATGATTTCTGCATTCAGAGCTGCACAAACAAACCATACCAAGTCAGGGAAACGAACCCAAGTCCTACTGAGCCGGACCAAACCACATAGATGTGAAAACACTCACATGATCAAATGTAGGAAGATGTGTTGTGGTTTCTCACCTCTTCATGCTGCTGAGCATTTAACTGAGCCAATAAAATCGTCTCTTTGTCTTCAGCGTGGGGCTCTCCTGTTCATAAACATGAATTATAACAGATGTTTAAAGGACCACACCAGCCATTTTGCGTGTTTGAGCCTAATATATTCAATTTTCATACATTTTAGTTACTGACAATCATTTCCCAAAGCATACTACTGGAACGGTGAATTAAAAATGTTTTTCCTACCTTCCAGACCTCCATTGGTTTCAGTTCATTCTGCTATTAAAATCAACTTGTTGATACTGTAAACGTTCTTGGGATAGGTAATCCATCATCACCAACAAGACGTGTATTCAGGTTTTTTTAGAAGTTATGTAATTTTAGTGTTTAAGCTCAATAAAAAGCGTGGAGTGAATGTATGCCTCCACCGGGGAATATAGTCCCAAAAGAAGACCTGCGTTTATGGAAAAATTTAAAGGACCGTGACTTCATAAGGCTGTGTAACTATTAGCAGGAGAAACATGGATTTTTAAGGTGGGTGTATCACTTGAATATTTGATTTTGAAAGATTAAGAGATTTAGCAAAATATCAGGAAAGCTGAAATACGGTTTTATCCTTTGGGAAATGATTGTCAGTAACGTAACATGTATGAAAACTGAATATATGAGGCTCAAACATGCAAAATGGGTGGTATGGTCCTTTAATAGAATATGAATTTTAAAACACTAAAAGCCGTTTTTAATAAAGTTATTTTAGGAAGTCAGTGCAGAAAAAACAGTTCAGTAGATTAAAGTGTCAGTCTGTTCACTGTTGTGATGGAAGAGTTCACGCAGAGACTTGACATTTGCACACTTACACACACACACACTGTATCTGTCTCTCTCACATACTCACACATACACAGACTCTCTCACACACACACACACACACACAATCTTTCTCTCTCACAAACAGATAACGTACTCTAACACAGTTGACACTCTTTCTCGCTCTCACACACAGGTACACATAAACTCTTCTCTCTCTCACTCACACACACAATCTTTCTGTCTCACTCACACAGTGAGTTTTCTTTCTCTCACTTTCTCTTGCTCTCTCACACACAGACACAAACACACACACACACACACACACATATCAACAGTTTACTTATAAAGCTCTGAAGCAGAATAATTGATTTTGGGGCCTCAGGCAGCAGGAACTCTCACCACTAACTGGAAGAAACGGATAATTGGAAGTAGCTGTTTATTATGAACATTAAACACTAAAGGCCGTTCCACGCCAAATGTGACACGAAGAAAGACACCAAATTGTAAATTGTTTGGAGGCAAATTTGTTGCAGTACATACATACATACATACATACTACCGCTCAAAAGTTTAGAATCCCTTGTCATAGAAGTCGTTCTTGCTATTTTATTCAATAATAGTGTTTTTTTTTTAATTGTATGAAACAAACACCAAAATGTATTTTAAGATGTTTTAGTATTTCAAATATTTGGGGGAAAAAAGTTTTTAAATGATAAATAACACTATTTTAGTGATTTCTCATCAAAGTATCCACTGTGAGATTTAATCTCTGCTTTGTAAATATGAAGCATCAGTTTCTAGAGTTTCTAGAGGAAATTCTAGAGAATAATCTAGAATTTCCTAATAATCTCTGGAACCACATACAGCTTCTCTACATGAATCTGGAATCATCTATAACTCATGTCAGGATTCTGGACAATTTAAATAAAATGTCTTCATTTTTTTTTTTACAGCTTCTTGCAAATTATTTAAAACCTTTAGGTGCAAAATAGTAACAGACATATAGAATCATTTTATACATACATACATGTGTGTGTGTATCTATACATATGTATATATATATCTATATATATATATATATAGATATATATATCTATAGTCATATGCTGAGCTTTGCAGCTGCAGCGCTTTCAGCTTCAGCGTAGAATCCAAAAGTACCTGAACGTCTCAGTCTGCAGGAGAGGATCAGCAGCAGCACATCCACCAGGACGATCCACAGCAGCCAACCAATCAGAACAGCAGGAGACCACGGAGTCGGTAAGAGCAGAGCCTGCTGCTGAACTCCCAGGAAGACGCACGCCGCTAAGAGACACGCAAGGGACAAACAGCATTTAGACCAGAGGACATGAGACATGCTACAAATCCTCAAAGCATGAAGTTCATCGAACGAAAACGAAGATGCAACAAAACATACGGAACATGTGGGGGAAAAATATACATATTAAAAGAAAAACAGTCAAAAGGAAAGCAGAACGGCCATTATTTAACTAAATATGTCATTGCAAAATAGCTAGTCTATAAAAATGAAATGATTCTAATTCAAAATATGTTACACATTTTTATGTATGTTATTGTTTCACCATGTACATTTGAAGGTACAGCATGAAAAACTGATCAGATGCATCAGAAGTTCTATTTAATTACATCATGTATTTTTTATTCTCTTTTCTTTATTCTCTTCTACTAGTGTAACATCCCATCTTACCTTATTATTTAATTATTACCCCATCATAATGTGTGTAATTGATATTTATCTTATGTAATTACTGATCATCACCTTGTAATTACTGTCTGTTCTCTCATTTGTGGTGTAAAAAATTTACAAAATAAATTATATTTCAATTGCCACAGACATTTTTGAGACTAAAAATGAATGAAAAAGAAAAAGATAAAATAATTAATAGAACAAGATCTTTGACCATAATTTCCTGATAAATATGTATGGAAATACTCAGCAATCTGATCCTGAACACTGAAAATAAGGTGTCAGCTCTGCTTCTTCATCTGGATCAAAGTGCTGCACTAGAAACAGTGATCACAAATATACTGTCATAAATCATCTTGAAAAGTGGTCATCTTTCCAAATACATCTTGATTTTTTTTTTCTAGTCGTATATTACAGGAAGAACATTCTGTCAGCCTTGCAGGGTGATGAAATCTGATGCTGTGTTTTATGAATTCAACCTGTTTTGTTTCCTGATTTTTATTTAATTTTTAATCTAAAAGCCTATGAAAGCTGTTGTTTAATACAGATGCTTATTAAATATTATATTTTTTTATTATAATTATAAATATATGTAAAGGATGTCAAATGGTTTTACTGTTTCTTACCAGCCAGTATCTGGCAGACAGTTCCTGCTCCTAAATGCATCCAGTTGAAGCAGCTTCTCCTGCAGAGAGAAACGGCCTGATTTCAGCTGACGAGGTGAATTTAAACATCCTGACACCGTTTCTACCAAACCTGAATAAGCACAATCTCCGCTCAGCAACGAGCCGCTGTAGACTTATTAAAACCTGGCTGCAGGTCTCACCGCGGGGACGCCGGCGCCGGTCTGAGGGACGCCATAATTGGCTGGATGACAGACAGAGCGGCGACGGTGCAGCCGATGTACGGGTGAGATCCTGCACGCTGAGAAGTGGAAGAAGACACACACTGGGTTAGAGGCAATACAGGCAGGAGGAGGAAGAGGAGCAGCAGTGTTACACTCTCACACTGAGAGCAACAACTTCTAAGAGGGAAAAACTACAACGTGCTGCTTTCACACGCATTCATTTTGACTCCTGTTGTTACAGGTTGCAGTATTGCTTACTTCTGAAGCCAACAATACAACGGTGATACATTGCACGTATCGCCTTTAATATCGTTTCGGAATAACACCTTCAGATATATTATTTTAAGACTTCTTCATCTAACTGTAAAGAGAGAAATCTCTGTCTGTGGCACCAATATGTCTAGAAATTAGACAGGTTTATTGCTCAGGATCCAAGGACGTGCAGTGTTGCATGTGAACTTGTTTGGATAAACGGTTCTCAAATTGAGCTGTGCCGGTAAAAAGTAGTCCGCACGGCAGGATATGCTCCGGGCGTGGCAGGATATGCTACGGTCCAGTGTCACAGCCTCAACCCCATACAGCAAACAAAGCTAGCTCACGAGGACGTGCAGAACTAAATTATGGCAGGCTGCACCNAGGCTGCACCGCAGCCTGCCATAATTCTGCCATAATTCACCATAAAGTCTGGCCCGGTCCGAACACATGTTTTGAACAGGCACTGCACTAGTTTAATCAATTCTGGCTACATGTTAAGTTCAACTTAAAATAGGATGGTAAACAGACACCAAATTAAAATACAAAAATACAGTGAAATACAATACAAGTTTTCATTTGTATTTCATTTCCATACACACATTTACAGTCATAATTAAGTGAAAATGATTGAATTGTTTTTCATTATGACATGAATTTTTCTTGCCACATTACAATCAAATCACAGTACGGTGAAAAGAAAAGATCAGGAGTTTTTCATTTCACTGTTGTCCAGCAGGGGGCAGCATAGACGTGCCAATACTAAATACAAAGCTCTCTCATTTCTTTTTCTGAAGCAGCTGCGTTATCAGTGCCAGAATGAAAAAATAAAAAAGAAAACACAGTCAATCACAGCGTGGGGCGGAGCTTAAGGCGTGGCTTGTTCTGAACCGGAAACTGTTAGCATGAGGCTAACTTGCTCCTACTGTTTGCAAAGCACGTTTTGTTTGTTGAGGAAATTCGTCACCTATGAGAAATTTTGTCCCCTATTCTCTCTATAACACTCCACTCAGAATATTATTATTATTATTATTTTTATTATTATTATCATATAATATAAAATCACTGCTAATGCGCATTCAGAACAAACCATGCCTTAAGCTCCACCCCCACGCTGTGATTGGACTGTGTTTTCTTTTTCATTCTGGCACTGATAATGCAGCTGCTTCAGAAAAAGAAATGACAGGACACTTTGCATTTAATATTGGCACGTCTATGCTGCCCCCTGCTGGACAACAGTGAAATAAAAAAAACCCTGATCTTTTCTTTTCACTGTACTGTGATTTGATTTAAAAGTGGCATGAAAAATTCATGTCATAATGAAAAACAATTAATTCAGTCATTCAAACAAAATAAATAAACAGTTTACACTATACCATGGGTTTTTCCATTTAATTATGACACATTTAATGCATGCATGGAAATGAAATACAAATGAAAACATGTATTGTATTTCACAAATGTGTGTTATAGTTCACTGTTTTTTTATTTTAATTGTGTTTCTTATAATCTTCCATTGAATACAAGAGGCTTAACATATTTTCATTGTACAGATTAATACTTTGTATTTCCCCCACCTTTTTTTGTTTTGTATTTTATTTTATTTTTATATAAATTAAAGTCTAAACACTGTTGCGCCTTAATGATACACTGAAGAAGACGTAAAGATCGATCGTTTGTCTTCAGGGATTACCTGGTTTTGCACTGTACACCTTTTTGCACATACGGTGAGCTGAATAAAAGTTTTGAAGGATTTTCTCCACTGATTTTTTGAACAGTGTGTGAGTCTCCTGTTTGTGGCCTGGTGTTTCTAATTTTATTTTTTTAATTTTTCTAATTTTATTTTTATGTACAATCAAACATAGCACTCCATGCAAGGGGAAAAAAAAAAACAAATTCCACTTCTGATTATACACAAACCCAGAATATAAAAATAAGGCACAAAAGAAATAACCAAGAAAACAAAGGAAAAAGCATTAAGCAAATAAATAAATAACATAAAGTGAAAAACAAATACATTTTTTTTCATGTTTTATTAAGTTTTCTCTTTCAGTCTTTTATCATTTCTATTCTGTATGCACCCTCAGGCCTGGTTTGCTCTTGCTGTGTTTGTTGTTGTTGTTAAAAATCAATAAAGTTTCATTAAAAAATAATAACGACGGTACGGTGCCTCTCTCATGAGCAGCATTGTGTCTCAGCGTATGAAAGTGTGTTGCTGTTTTATTCTACTTCCTGTCATCCTCCACATGTTCAGTCTCATCCAGTCCTCGGTCAGCGTCAACACGTGAGAGAACATCATGCAAGTCGGCGAGATGAAGAACACAACACAAACAGGAAGTGTGACACCACAGCAACGACAAAATAAACACGTTCTGCCCTTTAAAACCAAATGCCGATGCAGAAGTTTCTATTTTATGGGTTCTAATTTGCTCTAACTCCTGATTTTACATTGAGGAGA
This sequence comes from Lucifuga dentata, assembly GCA_014773175.1. Classification (NCBI taxonomy): domain Eukaryota; kingdom Metazoa; phylum Chordata; class Actinopteri; order Ophidiiformes; family Bythitidae; genus Lucifuga; species Lucifuga dentata. Next base: position 11,190 of record VXCM01008251.1, read on the forward strand.
AAGATGGCCGCCGAGCCACCACAGCGACTCGCTGCAAACAAAATCACACATAAATATTATCAGAGCTTTGAATATTAATGCGAGTACATTTGGATCGCTGAACGCTTCCTGTTGCTTCCTGTCGTGCCTCCTGGAAGCTCCGTGCTCCGTTAGTCATCATACACACACACACACACACACCAAGAAACAGCATGTGAGCCACAGCGCTGACTCACTCACACACATACACACTATAACGCACGAACACACAGCACAGCATGACACACAAACACAGAAGCGTTGTAGAAGTTAGAAAACGTCTCCAACACTGTTTTCTGTGTTAGAGAAGATGCAGTCAGAAACTCCACACACACCTCGCATCATGACGGCTGATTTTAATAACTACAAGCTGGAATCGGTGGACGGCCCGTTTCTATCAGCCCAAACACACACAGGAGGATGTTGGAGCTTTTCTGTGCATCGAAGGAGTCCATAAATCTGTGGCTTTACTTCCTGTTGATCTGATTATAATTCTATCCATCTCATCCCTGTCTGCAAATCAGCCCTGAAGAGGGGCAAAGTACAGATGGAGGACATGAGAGTCTGGTCAGATGATGCTGTTATGGAGCTTTGGAAGCACTGATTGGATGTTTCTAAGGACACTTTTAGCGGCGTTGATGCTGTTCTGCTTACATTTCCTGCTGCCATCACTCTATCATTCCCTTCAAAAAACGTCAAAGTGTCTCCTAACAGCAAAACCTTGGTTCTGTAAATCAAAAACTTTGAAGATGCTGCTGGATAAGAAACAAAAAGGCTTAGGTTTAATGTTTTTGTCATGGACCAACAGGTTTTGACCTGAAGGTGGCACTAGACGAAAGGTCAAAGGTGAAAGATAACGGCTAGGAACGAGTAAGTTACTGCAGGTTGAAAAACAACCCTGTAAACTTTACAGGGTTGTTTTATTAAAGGATTTAATCCATGTGATGATGTAATCAATGCACACACACACACACGCACACAGAAGAAGCCGTGATAACACAGAGTGGAGACAAGTGTGTGGGATGGACAGAATAAGATGGAGAGATGCAGAGAGCCAAGTGGACAGATGGACAGACAGGTGGAAAACATTGGGGGGGGGTGAGTATTACACACATGCACGCACACGCACACACACACACACACACACACACACTTACCTTGCTCCATCCACTCCTGTATATGAAAGGAAGGATGAAGGCCACAGCAGTCAGAATGACTGTAAAAGCCATCATGGACCTATGGATCTATGGACACACACACACACACACACACACAGATACAGTTAGAGTGTTTTGTAGATACAGCAGGTGTTAAAACTCTCATAAAGGCTGAATCATTTCTGTTAGAGACAAATGTCTAATAATGTGGAATATTACTTGAATCGGTGGCGCCCCCATGTGGCCGTCAGAGCCATGACACCATGTGACATGACTGACCTCCTCACTGGCTACCAACTCATAACTATCAGTTATATTTAAGGTGGAACTGTTGAGACCATGACGCTACAGGACACTTTAACGAGAGTTCTTATTCCACTTTTCTGGTCCACCTTAAAACACACACACACACACACACACACACACACACACACACACACACACACACACACAACAAACAGGCAGAGACAGACACAGACACACACATACAAGCAGAGAGACAGACACACACACACAAGCAGGCAGAGAGACAGACACACACACACACAGACACACAAACGGGCAGAGAGACAGACACACACACACACACACACCTAAACGAGCAGAGAGACAGGCACACAAATGGGCACAAACACACACACACAGAGTGACACACAATCAGGCAGAGAGACAGACACACACACACACACACACACAAGCAGGCAGAGAGACAGACACACAAACGGGCACAGACACACACACACACACAAGCAGGCAGAGAGACAGACAGACACACACACACACAGACACACAAACGGGCAGAGAGACAGACACACACAAACGGGCACAGACACACACACACACACACACACACACAGGCAGAGAGACAGACACACACACACACAGACACACACACACAGACTGTTTCTCAGAATCTTCCGGTCTCCAGCGTACACACACATTCTTGTTGTTTCTGGAAACGGTGTAACTTTAAAATTATAAACGAGACTCTGCTGTTTTTCTGACTTTTGTCTCCTGTTGGATTTGTTGTCTCGTCTGTCTGCCTCCTAGTTTTGACCTTTTGACCTTTTTGACCCATTGCTGCTTCCTGAAGTCTGACCTGTGATTAGATAATCACATGACATCAGCCAAGGACATAGATGCCATGACATTTATTTTTTGGTGTTCCACCCCAACATTTTCACCGCTGCTTTGAACATACGCATATTTCACAATTTATCACAATTCACCAATACATCACACAATTCACCATTTTTATTTAATAACAGGTAAAACGTCTCTTCACCTGAAACCAGAGTCGGTGTCCCAGCATTAATGTGTGTGGACGGAGGAGTCTGAAGTGGCGAGCGACGAGGACGCCGGCGCTCGCCGTCCACATCCAGGCGCTCAGCATCAACACGCCTGACAGGAAACACGATCACAGCAGGTCAGATATACATCTAAACATGTTCAGCACAACTTCTAAGCTGCTTTTAGATATTTTGGGGGTTTCATGCTGTTTTTTTTTTTTTTAATGGTGTTTGCAGCCGCAGCAGCAAAACATCAGCACCTAAATTATGATTTCTGGTGATAAAGTGACACCGTCTGCAAACTGAGTGATAACGGCGATCTAACAGGTTCACAGCATCTCACAGTTTGTGCCAATAAAGTTCTGGTTCTCTAATTGGTTCCGTTTGGTTTCCGTGGAAACCAAGGTGGCGTCTAGAGAACCAGCATTTCCACCAATCCACAGGTTGTTTTTTTTTTTTNTTTTTTTTTTTTGAAGTAGATCAGCTAAAAGAGACAAGATGGTCGACTGTATTGTTTACCTGCAAGCTTTTGTCATCTTATTAAAATTATTTACTTCAAATCAACAAAGTTACATGAGATAACTATAACTAACTACTTTCCATAGAAAAATACTTAGTTATGATGTCATCATGGTTCCTTCAGTTTCCTGCTATTTTCTCGTTTTGAACAAAAACCAACTTTTTTTTTTTCTTTTGCTTCCAAACCAATTTATTTTTCCNTTTTCTCGTTTTGAACAAAAACCAACTTTTTTTTTTTCTTTTGCTTCCAAACCAATTTATTTTTCCTCGAAATGCTCCAAATTAGTTCGCGAACCAGAATGAAACCTGTTCCACCTTGTTTGAAATCCCCTGACTGAGAGGGTTTAAAGGACCATACCGGCCATTTTGCATCTTTGAGCCTAATATATTCGATTTTCATACATGTAACGTTACTGACAATCATTTCCCAAAGCATACTACTGGAACGGTGAATTAAAAATGTTTTTCCTACCTTCCAGACCTCCATTGGTTTCAGTTCATTCTGCTATTAAAATCAACTTGTTGATACTTGAAACGTTCTTGGGATAGGTAATCCATCCTCACCAACAAGACGTGTATTCAGGTTTTTGTTGAAGTTACGTAATTTTAGCATTTACGTGTAATAAAAAGGATCAGATACAGATCCGATAAGGGACTTTATCTGATCTTATAGATGTGGATCATAGCAGCGTCAGACTTTGAGATTTTGGTTGTAAATTTCAGGTTTTTGGTCTCTAAAGCACTAAATTAGCTGTGGGTGGACGTGTCTCATACGGCGATCTTGGACTGTTTGGATTGACGACCAAAAATTTATTACGCTTAAACTCGACCTAAGCCGAGCTGTAACCATGAGGTTTTTTCAGCCCTCCTTCAAAGAAAGGCAAAATGACGCTGTAGTCATTTTTCTCCCCTCTTCCTCCACGCCGCTTCACTTGACCAGTGTTTAATGGAGGAAAGTCATGTCACACAGATGCTGCCATCATCCTTTCAGATGTTAAGTGGTGCGTGACCTTGTGAGTGACCTTCAAACACCGTCTGATGCTTTAGCTGCAATTACACCATATTTTCAGAGCGTCCGTGTTCAGCATAAACCAGCAGTAATAACCTCTGAAGTCACGTCATTTGCTGATTTTTGGAGAGTTTCCTTCATTTTCTAGAATCAAAGAGAAAGCTGACAACTTTTTTTTTGCTCACATCTTTCAGATTGGACTTCACTTTCAAGAATGAAGAATTTTCTAGAAAAAAAGTGAGACTGCAGGGTTACAGACTGAGATCACCACAGACGTTTGTAGCTTATCGTTCATTATGCTTGTACTGTCTCACATAACGAACCGTGTGTTTCTCTAATTCTGACTGACCTACCGTGGATTTTGATGAGCAGGGGGGAACGTGAGCCACTTAGATCCTCCGGAGGTCCGCTGATCACTTTCTGATTGGTGGAGATGAGTGGCTGTCGGTCGTGTCTGTGGATGAATCCTGTGGAAGGCGATGTATCTGTCAGCCATATTCACGCGTTAAAGGACGATTTGCTGTGAGTAACGCAACAATAGTATTTATTAGGCTTAAACATGCAAAATCACTGGTATGGTCCTTTAAACTGTTCAGCAGCAGCATATTCGGGCTCATATTCTCCTCTTTCCTTGGTAGTTTTCTGGGGGGTTTTTTGTCTGTTTTTATGTGCCTGCCATTTTAATTATCTTTCAAGGACAAATAAAGTTTAATGAATTGAATTGTTGGTGGATGAAAATGTCAAACACACACAGAAACGGTCGTGACTGTCGTACCGTGCTGAGATCTGCCGTGTGCAAGAAACAGGAAGTAGCTCTGGTTCAAGTTGAACCTGTTCTCCATGTGGGGGAGCAGGGTGTTTCTATGGAAACGACACTGGATGACCCCATCAGCAAGACGCCACGCTCGACCCCACAGAGCCTCCTAGAAAGAGAGAGGGCAGCACTCGTGTTGTTCGTGATCAGCCATGTTAGCAGCATCTGTGTGTGTGTGTGTGTGTGTGTGTACGTACCTCTGACCCCGGCTCAGGGTGTGTTCGTCCAGAGACGTACGCAGCACTGATGGTAACTCTGCTTCCATCGCTCACACACAGATAAACATCATCATTCCCCTACGAATCCACACACACACACACACACACACACACACACCCTCCTTTAAACTCTCTGCCTCTCTTTGCCCTTTGATGTGAGCGTCACACACTATCAGATCTGGATTTCTGGAAGGTTCTGAGGTTTCAGAAGGAATCTGTTAAATTTCTTGGTTTTATGTTTTGGAAAATGATAAAGTGTGTATGAGGAGTATTTATTAGGCTCAGATGTGTGCAAAATCACTGGTATGGTCCTTTAACCCTCTTGAGACTCAAATATTTTGCTAGAAAATTCTTCCTTCTTGAAAAAAAAATCCAATCTGAAATAAGTGAGCAAAAAAGTCTAAAATAAACGGTAAAAAGTTAGTTTTTTCTCCTAGATTCTAGAATATTCTGGAAAACGGAGGAAAGTCTCCAAAAATAAGCAAACACTGTCAAAGCAGATCAGAAGGTGTCAGAGAGAAACCCACCATCCATTTGTCCTGAGACAGAGCAAGGGACACGTAACCTTCAGCAGGACCGCTGACCTCAAACGCCACGCTCGTCCCGCCGTCCTCAGCGGCGAAGGACAGGAAGAAGCAGCGAGGATCCAACTCTGGACGACAGCCGACCGGATCTCTCAGACAAGACTTGGTGGCGCTGCAGCCCGCCGAGCTGAACTGAGGAGCAACGAGACACATTAGAACCTTCACCTTTAACCTTTGACCTTTAGCATTCTAGAACATTCCTGCTTTCACCTGAGTGGGTTTGGTTATTTTGATTTTTATTTTGCCTTTATTTAACCAGGAAGTCGGCTTGAGATTCAGAAACTCGAGCTGGCGAAGACAGCAGCAGACAAATCATAGAACAAGAGAACAAAACGCCATAACGAGATAAAATGACATGTATGATAAAAGAGATTTAAAAGCATAAAAACACATAAATAAAAAAATTAAACTGAAGGAAATTCCATGAGAATAAATTCAGAAAAGCAGGAGAAAATCCTGATGGATCGAGTTACAATTTCTCTTAAAATGGATGCGTTCCAAGTTCTTATTTAATCGATTGTATTTAATTGATCTTATTTAATTGATCCCCGATCCTCATGTGACCCTGAAACCAGTCAGCTCCTCCATCTTTAAGGACGTTCCAAAACACTTATTTCTGCTCTGAGGATGGAGGACTTCATCAGGGAGACATGAGCGAGGAAACGCCAGACGATCCTACAGGAAGTCTGTTACCTGACAGACACGCCCCTTTACTGGAAACCTGTTTCTGATTGGACAGATCTGCTACAGCTCATTTGATACACCGACACATATGTTAATATGACCTCATCATGGGTTTCATCAAACATGTAAACAGAAAAATAACAGCAACATCTCAGGTGTAAGATGACTCTGATTATTGATGTTTGATTTAGTCTGATTGATCATCTGATTAAAACGACGGGATGTGTGTTTGATGCAGCTCTGAATGATCAGAATCATAAAACAATAAAACGCTCTTATATCGTCAGATTTTATTATATTATTATTATTATTATATTATTATATCGATTGTTCTGCATGTTTGTCAAACTGTTCATGTTAATTGTTACAGTAATAATCAGAATATTTCATTATT
>VXCM01008252.1:5063-17908 GCA_014773175.1 Lucifuga dentata
TTTTGCAAAATATCAGGAAAGCTGAAATACGGTTTTATCCTTTGGGAAATGATTGTCAGTAACGTAACATGTATGAAGATTTAAGATATTAGACTCAAACATGCAAAATGAGTGGTATGGTCCTTTAAAGTCAAAAGATAATGATCCATATAATAACCTTTATGCACTGCAATGTGTTACAATAAAATTGCACAACAGAAATTTTGAAAAGGTGTGTTTTTTGGTTGCTATTGGTTTGTTAAACTCAATTTAATGATGTCACATTTAACTAGATTTGGTTTATATTACACATGATAATTATGTAGATTCTGCCAGAATGGAGTGAAACAGTTTAATCATTTATATGAACACATGATCAGGACAGCTTGAGACACAAAGTCAGCTTGTCATGATCTTAACGTTTTTCACTGTGTATCAGGTTAACCTGAGCTTTCTGATGCGTGTTCTGTTCTTTGGCTGATGGTCTGACGTGATTTCATGGAGAATCGTGTGACACAGCCAACACTGTTACTGTCTGACATTTGAATCACCTGAACGTTTTCATTCATTCCTTCTGTGGAGCATTTTTTGTTATTGTCATTCTGTATTTTCTGCACACACAGACACACCCACCCACACACACACACACACACACACACACACACACACACACACACAGCAATTCAAACGCTGTGAGTCTGAGGCACCAAAAAATGTCCATGCACAAAATTATGAAGTGTTTCATGACAAAATAAGAAATGTGACACCTGCTGTTCCACACACACTTAATGTCTTTACAGTGAGCCATGATGCTGCATAACACATTATAAACACTACTGTAGTGTAACCCAACTAGATAAACTTAAACTACATAAAGTTGTATTCATTTTTAATAACATTTATGCTTTCTCTGACCTCAACTGTTTTATTATCTTTATTTAATCATATTTTATGTCTGTCCAGCGATTTAATCATCATAAAAAGAGGAAACAAAGTTATTATTATTATTATTATTATTATTATTATTNCAGCGATTTAATCATCATAAAAAGAGGAAACAAAGTTATTATTATTATTATTATTATTATTATTATTATTATTATTATTGTTATTATTATTCAATTTACTATTATAAAATTTACTGCTTTCACACTACTAATTGTACACACTGCATGCAGAATAAACTCCACCTCCAGGACCAGAGTGTTCATGTAAAATCAGAGTTGTGTGTGTGTGTGTGTGTGTGTATGTGTGTGTGTGTGTGTGTGTGTGTGTATGTGTGTGTGTGTGTGTGTGTGTCATGTCATTTCTGTGCATCAGTCATCACTTGCTAATTGCGACAAAAATCACATTTTTATTTTATTTCATGTAGATGTGTGACATTTAGAAGAGGAACACATTTGGAAGTGTAGACAGAAAAAACCTTTGCTCATGTCCGCTGTGCTCAGACACAGCATTAACATCACCAACAAAAAAACCAAACAACAAAGCAAAATGCTTCTGACCTGAAATATTGACACATACTCCTACTACACCAAACACAGCTACACACGGCAACAAATATTTCTTCAAAAAAATGCTGAGTGAAGTTTTTCACAGATTTTTGCAGATTATCAGTATGAAGATATGCAGACGCAGATTCAGCATTTTCAGGGTCCTAAGCAGATTCTGAACCTTTAAAGGACCATACCATCCATTTTGCATGTTTGAGCCTCATATATTCAATTTTCATTCATATAACATTACTGACAATCATTTCCCAAAGCATACTACTGAAACGGTGAATTAAAAATGTTTTTCCTACCTTCCAGACCTCCATTGGTTTCAGTTCATTCTGCTATTAAAATCAACTTGTTGATACTGTAAACGTTCTTGGGATAGGTAATCCATCATCACCAACAAGACGTGTTTCAGGGTTTTTTTTAGAAGTTATGTAATTTTAGTGTTTAAGTGCAATAAAAAGCGTGGAGTGAATTTATACCTCCACCAGGGAATATAGTCCCAAAAGAAGACTTGCGTTTATGGAAAAACTTAAAGGACCATGACTTCATAAGGCTGTGTAAGTATTAGCAGGAGAAACATGGATTTTTAAGGTGGGTGTATCACTTGAATATTTGATTTTGAAAGATTATGAGATTTTGCTAAATATCAGGAAAGCTGAAATACAGTTTTATCTTTTGGAAAATGATTGTCAGTAACGTAACATGTATGAAAATTGAATATATTAGGCTCAAACATGAAAAATGGCTGGTATGGTCCTTTAAATCCCCTATTTTACAGCATGAGCAGACCAGGACCAGAAATAAAGAAACTGAATGCTTTTAATTAAATCATATTATTTCGAACAATTTCTAAACTTTAATATGAATCTGCAGTTTATAAATTTGAATATCAATGCATGTTTTGCACAATTGCACGATACGAACATAATTGAACACATCTTCAAAATATGCAGTTAATAACCACTTTGCAGATATGTTCACATTGGTTCAATATGAACTTTTGGGTTCAACAACAAACAAGCACCTTAATGAAAATGTGGGACTGTTCCTTTAAAACCGCGGCTCAGCCTGTTGTGCTGATGGTGTCGTACGAGTGTTTGTAGTCCAAACTGAGTCCACTCCAGCAGGAGCTTCAGCAAAGTCTGACTCCATCCAAGCTGAATTTAAAGCTGATGAACAGACTTTACCATCACAAATGTACTAACAAACATGGAAAGCGAGAAAGTGAGGCAGCTTTGACAGTGTAAATATCATATATGTAAGAATCATAAAGAGAGATGATATGAAGAGTGTGAGAGCAGGAAGAGAGGACAGTAAACTCTATAGAAAGTGTCTTTTGTATGAATTATGAATTCAAACAAGGATGACATTCGAGGTTTGATTGGCCACACATATAACAGACATAACAATTCTAACACACTCACACACACACACACATAAATAGGTGCAATGCTGTTAGGAGTGAGGGACTCGTTTTTGCCCACTAGGTGTCCATCCACATGCACCGTCCTTAAATAAGAGAGTTTTCAGCTCCTTCATGTTCCTTTCCACGATGGCTCCATTTCTTGTTCAGTTTTCTTAACTGGTTGTCCATTAAAATGGGTTGTTATGTCTCTCCTCTCGCCCAGTGGCTTTAGGGCGTCATTTTGGCTGCAGGTCGAGTCCATCGCTCTGCCATAAAGGGCTTTCATATCCTGCTTGGGTCCAACTGGAGTTCAGTTTCTTAAAATAGGGTTCCTCATCAGGGGCTGAAAAGAGGGAGGATTGTGCTGAGCTGTGACTCTCCATCCCACCACCTCCCATCCTCCAGCCGCTACGCCCAACATCTGGCTGCTTTACTCTATCCAGCAACACTAAATCATGCTTACAGCACACAAGTCATCCAAGCCTCTTCATCTCATGTGGTGTGTAAAGCTACTGTGACTGGCTGAGGAGCTTTAAGTCATTTTTATGGCTGCTTATTGGTACTATGAGAGGAAAGCTAAGTGATGGCTGCTGGTTGAGGAGCTGTATGGTCATTTTTGAAATGTTTATTGGTGCAACAGAAAGAAATGTCGAGCGAGTCCAATGATGTGGACTCAGAACACGAGTGCTGAGAAGGTTTTTGTAGACCAACCCATAAATTCATTCTGCCAAGGTTCTCACAGCAGGTTGTTGTTGTATTTTTAAATATGGATTTAAAAATAATCTCACCAGTCAATAAAGCTAAAAGCCCAGAACGGATTTCTTGATTTCAGGTTTATTTGATTTTTTTAAAATTTTATTTTAGTTTTAAAAGTCAAAAATTTGCCAGTTTTATCTCAAAATCATGAGTTAACAATGTCCTTTTTCATCAAATTGATGTTGCTGTAAGTTATGATTAACCGAACTCAAAAAAGTTGACTGATAGCAAACTAACGAATAGTAATAATTATTCTCACACATACACATCTTTTCTTCTCCACAAATGAAAGTAGTTTCTACCTGCAACTACATAAAACTGATTTTTCTGCACATAATTCAAAAGTCTTGGTTGATGCATTAATGAGTACAACGGCGTATTAGGGCCATATAAGACGAAAAAAAAACAAGGAGCATTATTTTGAGTTTTAAAAGTCTGTATGTTTATGATAATTTGAATGATTTTGCACTAAAAGCACAAGTATTTCTTTATTGCTAAATCTGACGGAAAAGTATAATTTAATAATGTCATGTACTCGCAAACAAACTCACAAATTTGTGAGTTTTTAAACTGGCAGATTTGTGAGTTTAAAAACTAAAAAAAAAAAAGAAAATTATTTTTAATGATGAATAATAATTTTTAAATTTTTAAAAAAATAATTAGTACAGTGCCCATTCAAAACATGCCTGCTCGGATCGGGCCGAACTTTATATGTGTGCCACAGCCTGCCAGAAGTGGCCGTGGACCGGAGCGTATGCTGCCACACCTGGAGTGTATCCTGCCACATGGACTACTTTTAACCGGCACAGCTCAATTTGAGAACTGCTCATCCAAACAACTTCACACGTGACGCTGCACGTCCTTGGGTTCTGAGCAATAAACCTGCTGAATNCCAAACAACTTCACACGTGACGCTGCACGTCCTTGGGTTCTGAGCAATAAACCTGCTGAATATCAGCTTCATATAGTGCCGGGTTCTAGAGATGCTGGTGCTACAGACAGAGATTTCTGCCTTTATAATCAGATACATATTTTTGTTTTATAATGAAAAAGGGAAGATATAATGAGAACAGGAATCGAACCACCTCACGTTGTGACTATCCCTGCACTACATGACCTTATTAAATTATATTTTTCCATCGGATTTAGCAATAAAGAAATATTTGTGCTTTAGCACAAAATCATCAAATTATCATAAGCACAGTGCTTAATTTGTACCGTAACACACCAGAACTGAGTTCCGGCACTTATTTCTGATGGCTCTGTGTGTACCGGGAGAGATTATTTCAGAAGCTAGCGTTCTGAAACTATATTAAGTTATTTAGTTTTAATTTTATATCGCTTTTGGACATAATTGTTGCATTAAGCAAAATAATTAAATTGTGTACGACAAATTCTTGACAAAATCACAAAAACAAATTATCGAAGCTAACACACCAACCCGGAAATGTGGATAAAATGGATGAAAACGAGCCTTTCTAANTTTTTTTTTTTTTGTTTTTGTTTTTTTTTTATTTAGTTTCTTAAATGTAGTTTATGGTGTGTCTATCAGCGGTGGGACACATATGCTGCAAGCCGGCTACGAGGCTCTCGTTTCGGTTTGACAGGGACTTACTTAGTGCTGCCGCNCCCCCCCCCCAACAACTGAAAGTCCCTGTAAAAATTAGCATCCCAATCCGACTGTGGTTCCAGCACTTCTTTTTGCCCAAATTAAGCACTGCATAAACATACCAACTTTTAAGAGTGGCAAATATTCGAGTTTTAAAACTCGCAAATTTGCGAGTTTGAAAACTTGAAATAATGCCCCCTCGTTTTTTTTCATCTTATATGTCCCTAATACGCCATTGTAAATGAGTGTTAATGTTTGACAATAAATGAAAGAAAATGAAACATTTGTAAGCTTGTATTAACTGTATAAATGAAAAATGCTTTGAGAAAGTATGAATTGGTAAACTAAGTCCAGTTTAGTTTCTGTGTCCACAGAGCTGCAAAAGTCCACTAGGGGATACACGATAGAAATTTCATCATCTAACTCAAAAGTTGTCCGCATTCTGTGATCATGTGTCAGCGCCAAAGCGTGCTGAGTGTGCATGCACGAGAAAAGCTCAATTCACACTGTGTTTGAGAAACAGTTGTGTCAAGAATTTCACCGTTATAACAGAGTACAAAGACAGCCAAATGTCTTCAACTCACACAGATGGTGGAAGGAGATGAAAATGTGTGTGGGCAGAAGGGGAAGTATCTGCAAATGAAGGCCAGCACCAAAAATAAAGGAAAAAAATGGTGATGCCATTGTTTGGATTCTCAGCTTGATCTGTGGCTTCACTGACAGCACACATTCTACTTCCTCCAGTTTCCAAACACATGCAGGTTAAGTGTAGGTAGGCGTGTGTGTGTGTGTGTATGGGTGTGTATGGTTGTCTGCGTGTGATCACCCTATGATAGACCTGTGATCAAATAACAGCTGGGAAAGTCTCCAGCCCCTCATGAATCAGGACAGCGGGTACAGAGGATGGAGGAATGGATGATGTATTGTGGAACCATGCAGCTCTGCATCTGTGGCAGCAGCATCTGCGTCCGTTAGCTGGCCTTTAAAGAAACACCTGACTAGTAAAACGTAGAATTCCATGTCTTGCTGCTGCATTGTGGATAAATTCACATATTTACCTTTTCTAGCAGATCTCTTGTTTACGAAGGCGTATGAGGGCCATATGACAAAAAAAAAAAAAAAAAAAAAAAAAAAATGAGGGGGGCATTATTTCGAGTTTTCAAACTCAAAGATTTGTGAGTTTAAAAACTCGCAAATTTGCAAGTTTTAAAAGTCTGTATGCTTATCATAATTCAATGATTTTGCATTAAAGCACAAGTATTTCTTTATTGCTAAATCCGATGGAAAGGTATAGTCACAATGTGAGGTGGTTCTATTCCCATTCTCATTATTTTCCCTTTTTCATTATTTAAAAAGAATTATTATTTTAAAAATTAAAAACATGATTATTCATCATTAAATATAATTTTCAGTATTTGTTTTAGTTTTTAAACTCACAAATCTGCCAGTTTAAAAACTTGCAAATTTGGGAGTTTTTAAACTGGCAAATTTGTGAGTATAATTATTAAATTATACTTTTCCTTTCAATTTAGCAATAAATAAATACTTGTGCTTTTAGCTCAAAATCAAATTATCATAAGCATACAGACTTTTAAAACATGGCAAATTTTCGCGTTTTAAAACTTGCTATAATAGCCCCCCCTCGTTTTTTTTTATTTTGTTTTTTTTTTTGTCTTATATGGCCCTAATATGCCATCGTACTTGTTTAATAGTGTAAATGATTAAAAAAAGCAGGTTTTGCTTTTTGATTTTTAAACTTCAACAGATGGTGTCTGACAGCTGAAATTATAAAGTTAGACTAATATAGCAATAATATCTGCATTTGGCCAGTGATCCAGTTTTTTTTTTATGTCTACTTAACATGCAAGTGATGCTGTAGCTAAAACTCAGGTGTCTTTGAAGAGAGAAAGACAAACGTAATGAGCTTTAAGATCAGGTTTATAATTGACCATAACTCTACATATGTATAGGCAAAATGGCTACCACATGGCTCCGGTATTCGTTTGAAGCGTTGGCTGCGTACATCATCTAATGTGAATAATACGCAGTCCCAACACGCAGTAATACCAACTTTATAAGCGCTGACCCTCACATCTGCAGTGCAAAGACAGTGAGAATGAGAGAAATGGCTGATAGTTATGAGAAGCTGACTAAGCACAGTGGAATTTAATAAATGCTCCAACTATCTCTGTTGTTTCTTTTTTCTCTGTAATATCATTTTAAAACATCATTTTAAATCGACTGTTGCCATCTGTGTTTATATTGTTGAGAGCAGATCATGGTAGACTTATGTTTGAGCCCAACATTGTCCCCTAGTGGACATTGTGGCCTTATGCTGCGTTCCAGTTACAGTGGGAAGTTGGACTTCTGACTTCCGACCTTAAACCGTTCCAGCCAAATATAAACAAAATAGCATGGCTCAACACCAATAAATACTGTCATATTAAATAAACTTACAATAAATGCTAACTGAAGTAAAGTTAGACTACAGGACTGTTTGGTTGTGTTGTTTTACAATGATATTAATCACAGTACTCTGCACATTTGTGCAGAGAAGTAATATTCTGAAATTATTTACACTTACGTATCAATGGCAAACAGTTATTATACAAAATAGATAGCTAACTTGATGATATATTTTGACCTTTTTATTTCAATGTCACACAAGAAAAAATATTTTATTCTGCTGTTAGCTGATCATTTCCATTCACAAAGCTCGCTTCCACAGCACTGCCATGTTGAGTGACGTCATACTCNAGCTGATCATTTCCATTCACAAAGCTCGCTTCCACAGCACTGCCATGTTGAGTGACGTCATACTCGGTAAGTTGGAGTTCAGAATTTTGGTCTGAGTTTCCCAGCCGGAGCTCCGACTTCAAATGCCATTCCAACACATTTTTCCAAGTAGGAAGTCGGAAAAATCAGAGTTCCAAAGTAACTGGAATGCAGCATTATCCTCTAGACCGTGAGTGGTATGACAGCATCACCGCCGCAGGAGTTAATTTAAACGTGACATATCAGTGGAGTTTGTTATGATACGTCCATCAATCCATCAACGTACTTTTAATGTCAGGGCAGCAAATGTAGGGTTTTAATGACGTGCTGGATGCTGGATGTATGATCTAAACCTCGTGATACTCATCGTACTGCGTTTTTTGTCACTGGTAGCTGTAAAAGCACTAGATAAATTACCTGGTGTGAGTACGTGTTTGTGTTTGTGAAAGTCTCTTACCATGATGGTAGTAACGACGACAGTGCGGTTCTCCATGCCTGAAGTGTCGTTTGGGAGGAGGGGAGAGTCCTGGATCAGCACCAGCTTGTCTGCATCATTCCAGTAGCCAATCTGGACAGAAAAAAGGCAAGTATAAGATGCTAATGTATGTTTTGTATGATTGTGCATGCATGCTTGTATATCAGGCTGATAATAGAGTCTTTATTAAAAATCAGATGTGTCGTGATGCATGCAGTAAAGAACGGATCAATACTTTGGAATATGGCTTTTGTTAGAGGGCGCTGTGCAAAAACTGGCTCTTCCAGCATGAAAAGGTTTACCGTATATACTCGACTATAAGCCAATTTCGTATATAAGCCGACCCCCTGATGTTGTTCCATCAATTTATTTGTTTATCAAATTACCTGTTTTTCTGGGTATTGCCATAATATTCCTGTGATTTTCTGAAAATAATCCACGTACTGTAAACATGATATTTATTTCAGCAGCTGATTACCATAACTGACCAATCACAGCAGAGCTTACTGGCCACCGCAAAATGTGCTGATAAGATGTTTAGTCAGGAAGTATCTCATTCTAAGGTATGATTTAAACTATGTTCATGGGTAGTGGTAATGGTAGTATTTCCACACCTGGAAATTTCCTTCTCTGGAATCAAATCTGAATTTCTCCTGTATAAGCCAACCCCCGATTTACTTTGTGAAATTTGGTAATAAAAACTCAGCTTATACTCGAGTATATACGGTAATACTTTGCGAAAACCCCTCCCCTTTGTTTTCCCCCAAGATAACAGCTCTGAGTCTTCTGCTATAAATAATCTTGGTGAGGTTGGAGAACACAAAGTGAGAGATCTGAGAACATCCCTCCATCCAGGATCTCTCTCCATCCTTCAGATTTCCAGCTCCTCTTCAGCTCATCCCACAGGTTTTCAGTGGGCTTTAGGTCAGGGTGGGATGGTCGTGGCAAAACCTGGATTTTGTGTCACTGAAGCGTTTCTGTGTTGATGTTGAGGTTTTGTTTTGGATCATTGTCCTGCTAGAATCACGGCCCAGTTTAAGCTTCCTGGTTTTGATTTCATATCTGCTGATTATTGATAATATCCATGATACTATGTATTCTAACAAGTATATATACAGAGTATAAGCTCTTGGTGTATGGAGAGAGAATTCAATATTCAGCATCTTCCCAAAAAGATTTCCATTTCTCACAGACTCCATTTATCCAAAAAAGATTTTAAAAATCCACAAACTAAACTCCCCCGTACTCTAAAAAACTCACAACCTCTCTGCACCAACACAAATAACCCAACATAAGGAATGGCTGCCGCTTTGTTAAATCCACAGTTCAATACGCAAACCAATCACAATTTAACAAAAACAACTGATGAACAATTGTAATTGATCAGGTGGTTTTCTGAAAAATGATGTAAGCATCAGCAGGGCCTCAGCAGAAACTGCTTTACCTACTCGACACATCATCACACAACTTCATTGTCAAAATAACATCACCACCCTGCACCAAGTACAGAAAAAAACATGATATGACGTGGTCGGAGCTCATGGTCAGCCCTGATTGGCTATTTAGTACCGGAAACTCTACACTGCCTGAAAGTGTTAAAGTGTGAAAGTGAATGTATTGCCCTTTTTTTTTTTTTTTAAAGAATGTCTGCTTTCCATGCAGTGAGTGCTTTAGGTAAAACTAAGGAACTTAAAGAGATAAAGGAAAATGGAATGAGGTTTAAAATCAGGTTCATAATTGACAATAACTCTGCATTTGTCTATGCATGATGGCTCACAAGGCTCCTGCATTGTTTGAAGCGTTATTGTGAAGCACACTGATCAGGCCAATATATAATAATCTTCAACAAAAGGTCAATATCTGCAAACAAATGCATATCAGCAAACTGATATATGTGTCTAGTAATAATAATAATACATAAAAACCTTGACAGCAAACAGAAGCAGTTATGAGTCGGTGAGAATGGAAACTGAGTGAGCCAGCTGGCTGCTGGTTGGCTACCAGTGGGAAGCCAGAGGGAACAAAGAGCTGTGATTGGCTGATACCACCTCTGTGCTGGAGCAACAGGATGATTGAGGATCACAGGGAATGTGGGAGTAAGGCTGAGATCCATACACACACGTGCGCACACATGCACACACACACACTGACTTGTCCCTCGCTGTGAGCAGGAGGACTAGCCAAATCAGCTTTTGATTGATGGGAAGTTCACTCCATTTCTTCATCCCTTTCCACCACCTTTCCTTTTTGCTTTGATTGGTTTCTATTTCATTCCATTCTCTCTCCATCACTCTCATGGTTCTCTCTCTCTCTCTCTCTCTCTCTCTCTCTCTCTCTCTCTCCAATCTTCCCTGAATTTCCTCCAAATAGTTCATTTCATACAAAAAGCAGGGATGCTGACAGAGGCGGAATCTTTTTACAACCTATTCATGATAAAACACCACGACGTTGTACGATATGTATGACATACAGTCAGCTCCAGTAAACTTGCACTGGTCCGTCCCAGCATCTGTTAACTTTGCAGCAGCTACGCACCTTATTAAAGGACCATACCATCCATTTTGCATGTTTGAGCCTAATATATTTAATTTTTATACACGTTACGTTACTGACAATCATTTCCCAAAGGATAAAACTGTATTTCAGCTTTCCTGATATTTTGCAAAATCTCTTAATCTTTCAAAATCAAATATTCAAGTGATACACCCACCTTAAAAATCCATGTTTCTCCTGCTAATAGTTACACAGCCTTATGAAGTCACGGTCCTTTAAATTTTTCCATAAACGCAGGTCTTCTTTTGGGACTATATTCCCCGGTGGAGGCATACATTCACTCCACGCTTTTTATTGAGCTTAAACACTAAAATTACATAACTTCTAAAAAAAACCTGAATACACGTCTTGTTGGTGATGATGGATTACCTATCCCAAGAACGTTTCAAGTATCAACAAGTTGATTTTAATAGCAGAATGAACTGAAACCAATGGAGGTCTGGAAGGTAGGAAAAATATTTTTAATTCACCGTTCCAGTAGTATGCTTTGAGAAGTTACTGTCAGTAAAACATTATGTATGTGCAAATTGAATATATTAGGCTCAAATGCAAAATGGATGATATGGTCCTTTAATCTGGACATAATATATCCTCACTGCCAAGGACAAATGATTCCATACTGATGGAAGCTAAAACATGTTAAACATAGAACTGTTAAACTAATGTTGAGTCACATTTGGTAAAAGTGGTATTTACTAATATTTCCGGTCACATTTTCATCATGACATGAATCAGAGCAGTGTGATGTTGGTGTTTTACCCGTCTCGGTCCGGTATTCTTCAGCTCAAACACGTCCATAGTGTAGTTGACTCTGCGGCCATAGTGATCAAACTGGACATTACCTGTTAATCCCTGCAGCTGGACCTGCACACAAGAAAGTGATGACCTCGTGAACAAGTCACACAAGCAATATTTATTTTAAAAAACATTTTAATATTAATTATTAAAAATGGTATTAATTATATTAATATCAAAAAGATGAAGGAAACAGCTGCAGTACATTCAGTCAGGTCAGCGCAATTGTGCAAAAGAAGTTTGTACTGAACCTCGTCACGAGGAAAACCGGACATGATCACTGTAAAAATCATGGCTAATGTTTTTTACTGTCAACATTTCTGTCTGTTTTAAAAGCAGATTAATTCATTTTTTATTTTCTCTCCTCATTTGAATGACATCAAATCACAGCAGTCATGGGTTCAGTAAAAACAGGAGTCTGATGTAAGTGCTGCTGTTGTGTCTTGTGGATGATGTGTTTCAGATCAGATGATTCTGCTGATCTTTAGCCACTAAACATGATGATGATGATGATGATGATGATGATGATAATGATGATGATGATGATGGCCATGATGTTACTAATCCATTGTTCCAAATGTAATAAAAAATGAACTGGACACTATGTTTGTTCTGTAATTGTGCACCAGTCTGTCCAGAGGTCACAGTTCACTGCCAGATCCCAAACTTTAAAGCTTGTATTTTTAATTTTTTTTTAAAGAACTTTATTAGAGATTGAAAGTTTGAAGCCTGTAGTTTGGTGTAATGTAGCCTGACTGACATCAGCTGTTGCCGTTGGTGGTCTTTGGATTTGGGATTATGTAATGTTCATATTATTTATCATACACACCGATCAGCCACAATATTAAACCAGATGTAGGTCTCCTCATGTCACTAAAAGCATTCCGAGCATGGAGGCATGGACTCCTCAGACCTCTGAAGGTGTCCTGTTATCTGGCACCAAGACGTTAGCAGCAGATCCTTTAAGTCCTGAAGTTGTGAGGTGGGGCCTCCATG
>VXCM01008253.1:0-17755 GCA_014773175.1 Lucifuga dentata
TAAAGTGATGCAGCCTAACTACGTTATTTTCCCATTTCCATATCTTTCTTACCAACCATTTTCTATCTTCATAATTGCCGTACTGATAACTCCGTAAAGTAAAGCTAGACTCAGTCAACGTTGGAATAGGTTAGGATTTTATTTTGAAAATCCACCAGTTTTCCGTTGTCAAACCTGGTTTTCATTTCTCACATAATATCTACCTCATTTGTATATTTTTATATTTCTCATCTGTAAATAAATGTTAACCTGTGCAATAGTACTTTGTTTGCCTGTTTCAGTTCGGAGAAGAAATCACTGGATGAGTCAAAAACCATTACTTTTCAGGTTTGAGCCCGAATATTAAGTTAAGATCTGAGACTGAATATTAATTAAATAATCAAAATATTAAGTTTAAACAACTTAATTGACCACATAACGTGAATGGTGTCCAGTTTAAATAAGATTAATATTTCTTTATTGAAATTATGATCTTAACATTGCAACTTTGCATACCATTGCTTTATCTTAATTAATATTGATATATTACTGTTATGCATAATATATATTTATGCTACACTAGCTAACATCAAACATATGCCTAGCTAATGTCAAGTGTATGCCGAGCTAACGTCAAATGTCTAGTTAACATCAAATGAATGCTGAGCTAATGTCAAGCGTATGCCTAGCTCACATCAAGCGTATGCCTAGCTAACGTCAAGCGTATGCCTAGCTAACATCAAACATATGCCTAGCTAATGTCAAGTGTATGCCGAGCTAACGTCAAATGTCTAGTTAACATCAAACGAATGCCGAGCTAACGTCAAGTGTATGCCTAGTTAACATTAAACATAAACCTGCCTTAATGTGGATGTGATAAATGTCCTTTACAGGCATGATAAATTAGCTCCTTTGTTGTTTGGAAATGGTTTGGCAACAATGCTAATTTGCGAAAAGACAATAACGGCAATTTAACAAATTAGTTTCTCCACCTGAAGCAGAAACACCTGGTGAATACCAAGAAAGTCACATGAGGAGGAGAGCCAATCAGCTGATTTGAGACACAAAACAAACAGGACGTGATGCTGACTCAGTCAAGCGTAGCTGGAACGTTAGCTAGCTGTACTCGTGGCAGAAAAAGCTAATGGTGGAGTGAAATTAGCAAAGCGGTGACTTTTTCTTGTCTCTCTACACAAATGACACCAGTCCAAACTGTGGAAAAGAAGCTTTAAGTGACTTTTTTTAAAAAAGCTTGACCCCAAAATGCAACATCCGACAAGGAAATCTTTTCCAAGTCAGCTCTGCTGGTCAAGTATGGACAGCGTTAGCTTAGCCACTAAACTCACTTTAGTTGAGTTCTTTGCCTCAATCAAGGACTTTGTGTGTGCGCGTGTATGTGCGCGCGCACAAGCACTTTACTTATCTTTAGCTGACACGTTCACATTATTCTAAATGACTGTAGTCCATTTTGTTGCTGTCTACATTTGCATTAAACAAATTCAAGCTAATTTTATTTTAAAGTTTTAATGGTACTTTTCTCAGTATTTACATTTGGGTTTTATGGTTTCATTGTTTTAGGCTGCAGTTTACATTTGCACTTAAAGTTTAATTTTATTTGATGATAATATTTATGTTTTATCACTATTAAAGACTAGCAGATCAAGTTAATTTGAGAAATTGTTTCCAAACTAAAAATATTACAGGATTTTTAGATATTTCTACTTTTACTGAATAGAGACTCAAACATGCCTACATATTATATCTACTAACTTTACACTTTGCAGTATTGTTGACTTCTGTAATCACCAATATGACATTCAGTGTTACATCTGTCATATCTTCATGAATACTGTTATTGCAAAAATACCTTCAGCTATCATGATATTATTTTAAGGAGCCTCTGTGGACGGCGTGCACGGTTTTTGCCTCGTCTGCAGAATTTACGGAAGTTTGGTGTTTGTCAGTAAATCGTCCTATTTCATCACAGTGTAACATGATGCAGCATTCAGCTGGCAGGGAGAGAGGTCAGAGGTCATCTTACAGAGGATCAGCTCATCCTCTTAAAGAACATGGCAGCTTTCACTCAAAAGAGCTTGTAGAGCTGTTTTCTTCCACTGTGGCAAACTGTGGATATCTACAGGATCCAGGCCATCTGCCTTATATATAAAAAAAAAAAACTAAGATTAACCTTAAATTATTAAAACGGCTTAATGCAGCTTATGATAGACTTTTGCACCATGTAACTGCAGCATAGTGACAGGAATTTGGCATTATGAAAAGCGGAGGTGTCCCATTATTTATTAACCATTAAAATTGATGTCACATAAATTGAAGACCTTGCAATGCTACAGCGTCTTAAATCTACTTATTAGAGATTTAACGAGACTGTAGCTAGTTTTTCTGCCCCAGCGTACTGACCTTAAATTTATTATTTTAACTAAAGATCTTAATGCTGCAACTGTTAACATTTTTAAAGCGTACGCCGAGCTAACGTCCAGTAACCGTGCATGTCTGTGTACAGTGTATATACAACCCACATACAGGTTCTGCTGCTGAGAATTTCTAAAGCATAACACTGTATTTTAGTTTTCCTGTTCTTTTTTTCAAATCAAGAATTAAAATTCAATGTTTCACCTTCTAACACTTTTGCACACTTGTAGAAGGATTGGTCGTGTTAATTTCTCTGTAAAAGCCATCTTCCTCCTGGGACTATATTTCCTGGCGGAGAACTACATCGTCTTCCATGAGCGTGTTGGATCAGTTAAATAAAGTTAGTATGACAAAAAACCTAACAGACGTGTTGTTTGCTGTGATGGATTATTTATCTCAAGCGTGTTTCAAGTCTCTACAAGTTGATTTTAATGAATGAACCGACACCAATGGCAGTCTGGATGGTAGGAAAAACAATTCTAAAATTTACCACTAAAGTAGTATATTTTGGGAAATGGTTGCCAGTAACATAACATATCTATATTATATATATGGAGCTCAAATATGCACAATTGGCGGTATGCACCTTTAAAGTTCCAACCTTTAACCAACACGCATAACAGCTTGTTTTAATAATGAGAAGCTGCTGAATGAAAAGCTGATAATGTCAGCATCAGCCTGCTGCTCTGCTGTGTTGAACGATTTACCGTTTACCAGATCCAGAACCAACTCTGTTTCCTCAGCTCAAACCGAATGAGAGAAATGAACGAAAGAACCAAAGCGCTTCATCTTATATGATCCTGTTTCTGCCTCTCCTCTCTAAATCACATCTCCTCCTCCTTTATTTTCCTCCTCTTGACTTTCTCCTGCTTTGTAAGGTTGGTTGGCCTGCAGGCTTCTTCCTGCTGAGTGTTGGTCCAGCAGAGTGACTGGCATCTTTGTGCTAAAAAAGACAGAGCTGGAGGCAACGTCCCTCTGCTTCTCTATAGTAGCTGGAGATGGATGATGGAGCGACAGCACTTTCCTTTCTCTCTGTGGCTTTCATCTGCTTTGCACACGTCATGCTGCGTATCTCCTAAAACCACCGCTGATATCAAAACAAGTCAAATTCATACGCTAATTATCAAAAAAGCAAAGTTATTTTCTTGACTGTGTTTGAAATGTATGGAACATCTAAGCGGACATAGTAGGAAAAAACAAAAAAATCAGCGGAAGGGAAAAAAAATAGCAAGTTTTTTGCGTTATCTCGCAAAAGTTGTTGTGTTATAATGCAAATGATTTGTGAGAACTTGCAAAAGTATTGCAAGATAACGCAAATGCTTTGTGAGATAATGCTGAACTTGAGCCTTCACTGAGCGACAGTATATCCAGGTCACTCTCGTTTCGAGGCAACAATGGAGCGATTTATCAATTTTTACTTTGAGCTTGCACTAAAATATAAAGATATTCAGTTGGTGCTTGGGTCAAGGTCACTTGGTTTGTCTCGCAAAAGTTTTGCATTATCTCGCAGAAGGACTTTTATTTTTCCTTCCACTGATATTTTTTACCCTTCCTTTTGCGGCTCCATAGAAATGATCTAAGGCTGCATTAACTGTGTACGGGAATTATATGTGGTTGTTATACAGGAAAAATAGTTTTCTCCAGTGTTGCTGGACGAGAATGTTGAGGATTATTTCACTTTATCGTTCGGCGTCCTGTGTGTTCTCTCGGAACGAGGAAGGAGAAGAATAAAAGGAATTGAGGGCAAATGAAAAGCTGTATTACAGCAGAAAAAGTCGTCTTTCCTGCAGACTAAGCTGTTGATGTTTTTTAATCTGCACATATGGCGCACTCCATTTAATCCTGCAGGCTGAGTTGTGCTCTTTAAGGCAGCAGCCTAAAGGCTTGAGAAAAAAAAAAAAAANAAAAAAAAAAAAATCCTCACGACGAGAACGTCATTAGTCTGAATCCCTGAAGCAGCTGGGAAATGAGCAGGGCATGTCCAGATGTGTTTATGAGCAGGGCCCAGCCTGTCAGCTTCACACTATGAGGCCGCTGGTGGTTACACAATAAATTATTCCTTTCTTGGCTCATTACTTTTACAAACACAAGATAACAACATGTTCCATGCTAAGGTAACAAGTAACAAAGCTAACACAACATTTCTGTAGTTAAACTGCCACCAGTCTCATATTAGCTAAAAGGACAGGGGGCTAACATATATTTGCTAATATTAGCAAGGCTAAGATAACACGCTGAAGCTAGCGTAGCATTAGTGGATTTAAACTACTGTGATCTAAATTCAGTTAACGGGACACAAAGCAAACATACAGCAATATTTGCAGGGCTAAACCACTGCTAGTCCAACATCAGCTGACATGAGAAGAAGTTAGCACACAATCTAGTATTTTCATAAATTTTTATCTTTTAAACATCTCTATTATTTGCTTAAATGGTGCAATATGAGGGCAGAAGATTTAAAAAAATAAAGACAAACTGGGTTTTGTTTCTTGTGAAAAAAAAAAAGTGTAGTAAGATGACTGTAAAAATGCAGCAGTGCACAGAAACAGGATTTTGGTGTTCAGTTATTGGCTGACACAACAGCCAGCTAACCTATCAAATGTCAGGATGTGCTTGTGGGGGGGGGGGGNGGGGGGGGGGGGCACTCATGCTAGTCATTGTCTACGACAATCCCTGAATGCTCATAGAAGCAAATGAATGACTTTTTCACCATCAGATACCAATGTGCTGAAAGATAAGAACATTAGGCAGCTACATGCAAGCACAGTAAAAAAAAAAAAAAAAAAAAAAAAAAAGCTTAGAAAAGTTTATCTTTTGCCAAAACTCCTTAACCAACTCCTTCTTCTGCTCCTCTCTCCATCTTTCATGTTTTCCAGGACGTTTGCCACTGCTGGATGTTGGCGTAAACTGGACAGAAAGTGAGACGGCGGCAGAACCGATGTGACAGACATGAAGAGCCTGGACCAATCTGGACAAAACCATGTGAAGAGTCTGGGTGAGTCCTGGTTTTATAAACCACAAACCCAGAGCTACCTGCACAGAGCTTCCTCCTACAGCCAAAACTCTCCAGACTTATAAGCTCCAAAGTCAAATTCTGGCAATTAGAGGAAGTTGACCTAAACTCCCACATATTAAAAAAAAAAAAAAAAAAAANAAAAAAAAAAAAATATACACACACACACACATATATATATATATATATATATAATAAACGGCATTACAAACAAGGAGGTCAAGCATCAATAGGTACGTTTACATGGTGACTCTTTTTGTCAATCGGAATCTGATTGACAAAACGTACCTGTTGATGCTTGAATGACATCATTCTGATTGACAATTTAGAACATGCTGTTTCCATGAATGCTGAACAAAGTCATCAGACTGATGTGAGAGTATACATGTCCCAAGAATATAAGCTGAAGCATTCGGTGGATCGATCCCAGAATGCACTGCACCATGACGTTGGTCGTCTCTGACATGCGACATGATTCTGCATCCAGCTTTTCCCAGAATCACGCCTGTGTTAAAGATGGACCTGTTGCGTGTCCGTCCAGCCTTTTGACTGTTTTTAATTCCTTGAGAACATTAAGTAGGAATGTTTCTCCGCCATCGACCANCCAGCCTTTTGACTGTTTTTAATTCCTTGAGAACATTAAGTAGGAATGTTTCTCCGCCATCGACCACTTCTGCTTTACAATCGCCATTTTTCTCAAACCGTGCCGTGTGTGAAGTGTCATGTCATTACTCACATAACACACATGTGCACAAAGCTCCTACCGTGGAAAGCAACCTGATGTACTGTTTACATGGACTTTGATCAGGTTATTAAAAGGTGTAACCACCCCCTTCAACCAGATTAGAATTTTACTCAGATTCACTCCGTTTATTCAGATTGACGTGGTTACATGAGGCAGTTTTAATTGGCATCTAATCTGATTACTGTATATACTCGAGTATAAGATGAGTTTTTATTACCAAATGTCACAAAGTAAATCGGGGGTCGGCTTATACAGGAGAAATTCAGATTTGATCCCAGAGAAGGAAATTTCCAGGGTGGAAATACTACCATTACCACTACCCATGAAAATACTTTAAATCAGACCTTAGAATGAGATATTTCCTGACTAAACATCTTATCAGCACATTTTGCGGTGGCCACTAAGCTCTGCTGTGATTGGTCAGTTACAGTAATCAGCTGCTGAAATAAATATGTTTACCGGTACGTGGATTATTTTCAGAAAAATCACAGGAATACTATGACAATACCCAGAAAAACAGGTAATCTGATAAAAAAAATAAATTGATGCAATAACATCAGGGGGTCGACTTATATACAAGATCAGCTTATAGTCGAGTATACACGGCACTTATGGTCCATGTAAATGTAGGTAATGTGTCCTCAGAACAGACATTATTCCTGTAATGCTGAAATGCATTTAGATTCTACCATTTCAGCTAAGATCTTATGTCTAGCTCTCCTCTCTCTCTCTCTGTCCCAGTTTGTGCAGGCCTGTCCAGTCTGGTACTGCTTCTGCTGGCTCTGCTGGGGTCAGTGTATGGCTGTCCTGGTGTCTGCAGTTGCTATAGTAACACCACTGACTGCTCTGGCATTGGCCTAATTTCTCTGATGCCTGTTCTGGCTCTGGTAGACCAGGACACGCTGACCCTCCGCCTTCCCCAGAACAACCTCTCCTCCCTGGGAAGGACGGATATGTCCAACCTCAGCCGTCTGGAGTTCTTGGACCTTTCTCAGAATCACCTGTCCTTGCTGCAACCCAGAACTTTCTCCAGCCTCAGCAGCCTGCAGTGGCTCAATCTCTCTGCTAACTACCTCGGACTACGCCTGTCGACCCCTGACCCCAGCAATGGCACTCAAGCCATGCAGGGCTTAAATGGAAGCCAGTGGAGCGTTGGCCTGAGCAAGGACGTCTTCATGGGACTCTGGCGGCTCAGAGGGCTGGACCTGTCCTCCAATGGATTGCTGTGGCTTCCTAAAGGCCTTCTGGATGGGTTACAGGGACTATCATGGCTGTCCCTGACTGGGAACAGGTTGGCGTTCCTGGACAGAGTCACCTTTGAGCCCGTGGTGGCACTCCGTCAGCTCCAGCTGGCCGGAAACCCCTGGGAGTGTGACTGCAGACTGAGGGACTTCAAACACTGGCTGGAGTGGTTGATTTACAGGGGTGAGCAGCGGGGTCGGGCATAGAAAACTGGTTCCGAAATTGGAAGGAGTTCCAAATGCGTAAGAACCAGGGTTTCATTTAGAAATTTGATTTTGCATTTGGATTCCTTTAAACAACATGCAGCGTAGTTTATAAGTCGAGCTCTAAAAGAAGCTAATGCTAGGAGGTCCAGTTGAATTGATAAAAAGTTACCCTTCCTACTGTTAGCTTAAAAAGTACTGATGGTAGTTTTGGCAGTCAGAGTGCTTTAAGGTCTTATCCCAGCAAAGACTTTTTATTTCAGTTCTTACTTTAGAAGCTGTCTAATCAAACCAATTAATCTCAGCTCTGCAGGATGGATGTACGCTCAGCAAAGACATCTAAGAATAAAACAACCTCCATCTCTCCCTTTCGCTCATTTTCAGTACTTAATCTTTTCTCGTCCCCCCTCCGTCCTCTCTCCCCTTCTCTCCTTATCTCTCTGTCATTTTTGTTTTGCTCTCTTCTGGTTTTCCAGATGGGCAGGTAGATACGATGCGGTGCAGTCTCCCCGGAGGTTTGAAGGGCAGAGACATCCGCAGCGTGCCGGCGGAGATGTTCAGCTACTGCCTGCAGAGCCTGACCAAAGAGGGTTTGTTAGGATACGCCACCCGGCCTCCCTGCCCGCCCGGCCGGGTNAGCCTGACCAAAGAGGGTTTGTTAGGATACGCCACCCGGCCTCCCTGCCCGCCCGGCCGGGTCAGCAGCAGCAACGATGAATGCGTCCGCCAGCGCTACCGGCCTGTCAGCGTTCGCCGGGCGTACGGCACGCAAATTGTGGCGGGCGTGGTTTGCGGTACAGTGTGCGTCATGATGGTGGTGGCGGCGACTTACGGCTGCGTCTACGCCTCACTGATGGCGCGTTACCAGAGGGAACTGAAGAGCCGGGGTCAGCCGCTGATGGCTGACAGCGGGAACGAAACTGACGCGGAGGACGGGCCGACGTCACCCCTGACCTCACCAGAGGATTTGCCACAAAAAGAAGCGTGCGACATCATCCACGGTTATCGAATCAGCAGCTTCTGACACACTGCGAGAAGAATGTTCTCCAGAAAGTTCTGCTGCCGCTGCTCCACTCTCACTGCTGATGAGGCTGATGGCAGCCTGGAGTGCAGCTCTTTGATTGTGCTGAAACAATTTAGGTCAGGACTGATTGCACAGCTAATGGACCGGAGGAAATTGGGTGAAAGTGGAATGCTGCGGCACTTCTTTTAATGTATGGATGCTTTGTGAATTGTTATTCCCTGAGCTGCACAGCGCCGTTATCTCTAAGCAGGCTTTTAAACTCCTCTGAAGCTGCTGTGTCTCCTTTAAAGGACAATACTGGTGATTTTGTGTGTTTGAGCCCAATATATATAACCTGCATACACATCACATTACTAACAACTATTTCCCAAAATATACTATTGCAGCAGTACATAGTTTAAAGGACCATACCACCCATTTTGCATGTTTGAGCCTAATATATTCAATTTTCATACATGTAACGTTACTGACAGTCATTTCCCAAAGCATACTACTGGAACGGTGAATTAAAAATGTTTTTCCTACCTTCCAGACCTCCATTGGTTTCAGTTCATTCTGCTATTAAAATCAACTTGTTGATACTGTAAACGTTCTTGGGATAGGTAATCCATCATCACCAACAAGACGTGTATTCAGGTTTTTTTAGAAGTTATGTAATTTTAGTGTTTAAGCTCAATAAAAAGCGTGGAGTGAATGTATGCCTCCACCGGGGAATATAGTCCCAAAAGAAGACCTGCGTTTATGGAAAAATTTAAAGGACCGTGACTTCATAAGGCTGTGTAACTATTAGCAGGAGAAACATGGATTTTTAAGGTGGGTGTATCACTTGAATATTTGATTTTGAAAGATTAAGAGATTTAGCAAAATATCAGGAAAGCTGAAATACAGTTTTATCCTTTGGGAAATGATTGTCAGTAACGTATGAAAACTGAATATATTAAGCTCAAACATGAAAATGGGTGGTATGGTCCTTTAATTTTACCCCTAGCTTCCTGACTTTCATTGGTTTTAGTTCATTCCAGCACACGCTTAAAACATGCTTGAAATAAGTAACTCATACAGCGAACACTATGTCTGTAAAGCTTTTTTTTTTGTCAAAGTAACTTTATTTAACTGATCCAACGCGGAGCTGCACAAAAGACAATGTGTGTCTTCGCCAGGAAATATAGTCCCAGGAGAAGACAATTTTTAAGGAGAAATTAAAAATGACTGTCTGTTCTACATTCCTGTTAGCAGGTGAAACGTTGAATTTTAAGGTGGATGTATGAACATTTGATTTTGTAAGATTAGGGGATTTAGCAAATATAGTAGGAAAACTACAATACGGTTTTATGTTTTAGAAACTGGTTGTCAGTACAGTAATATTTATGTGGGTAGTATTTATTGAGCTTAAACATGCATAGTCACCTGTATGGTCCTTTAAAATCCCCAAATTAAACTTGTTCAGGTTGTCTGTCTTTGTATCTGATCCCAATAACAAACTCCTAAAGTGTGCATTACATGTGCTGTTTTTGCTGTATAATTTTTTTTTTCAGTATCTGTTATGTATATTTCTTGTCATCTGTAATATTCTCTGCAGACGTGGCACAAATATCAGAGAAATAAGCCTCTCTTTCAGCAGAAGTCCTGTCGTTTTCTTTCCAAGTAACAAATAACCAAAATGACACCTTAAACCACACAGAGGTCCTAAATGAGGCTTTCAGCTTCAGACAGTGAGATGACCTGCTTTCTCTCCTATAGTAGCTCAGTGCTGCCACCTAGAGGACAAACCCTGAGTTAAATAGCTTCCAATCCCAAACAGAAAACATTTAAACTCCTAAGTAGCAACGAATGATGTAAAGATTGATAAGAAACCAACTGAAAATGTTGCTGAAAACTAAAAAAAAAAATAAATAAATAACCTGAAGTGTTAGAAGGTCACACGTAACCTCCTAATGCAGGGATGGGCAACTTTGGTGAAGACAGGGGCCAACAAAATTTCATTCTCACCGTCAAAGTACCACACATTAACCCCCTCCCCCCCCCAACCTGTTTTACCCAGGTGTGTTGACATTACTATGCGTATATTGTTTTACACCTCTGTGGATGAACCGGGCCGTTAAGCAGGCCGTGTGTCATTAAGCTTCTATAAGAAAACTGTGCTGTGATACGCGCTGAGTCAACATAAAACGTGACATGTGATGACGGTTTTGATTGGCTGATCCTCAGAGCGGATAAAATAAATGCTACATTTTCGCGATGTGAACTTTCGCCTTGTATGTGTGCATTCTCATTAACTGACGAAGTTTTTAATTGACACACAATTTATACATGCTTAAATTTGCATTCAATGTAAAAGGGCCCTCTCTCTCTCTCTCTATGTCGCTGTGGAGAAGAAAAGAGACGTTTTCTCTTGGAGAAATAACAGGAAAATAACTGCTTGTGCTGGATGTTAATGTGCAGCGTTGCCCCCCCCCCCCCNCCCCCCCCCCCAATCAGAACTGGACCCGATCTTATTCTCTCATTGAAAGCTTTGCTACCATGGAATGGATGGTAGTAAACGCAGCATCAGTAATGAACGAGCTACCGAGCGCCCTCTGCTGATGGATGGTGGTACTACAAAGAAAAACACTTTTTATAATTTTCCTGTTTATTCTTTGATAAGTCATCCGAGGGCCTGATAGATCAAAAGTGTGGGCCGTATCTGGCCGCCAGTTGCCCATCCCTGTCCTAATGTGTGTGTGTTTTAGGTTGTTCATGTTTTCTATGATAAGCACATACGATATTGTTTAAAACTCAACTTGAGGACTGTTAACCGAGCTGAAGATTAATAAACTATATTTATCTAAGATTTTTCTGTACAGAGTTTCTTTCTTGACAACGCCATACGATGAAACAGATCACACAGATCACACAATCAAACATCCTCATGCTTTCACAAACACTCATTCGTTTACATTCAGCGTTTTGGATGATGATGTTCCATAACTCACCGCCAGCCATGGCGCTTTTGCCCTCAGACGACACCGTCACCGCCGTGGTCGCTATGATGTACTTTGCTCCTGTGGAGGAAGGAGAAAGGAGTTATTTAATGCTAAAACGCTGAAATTTCCCACTCATCCATCTTTCCATCCTTCCATCCTCTTTCTGCTGCTTATCCTCATTTAAGTTTTCAATCCTTAAGGCCTACAGACCCAAAATGCGGCTCCGGGGCCACATCCGGCCCTCCGTCACAATAATGGTGGCCCCCCAAAAATGATTTAAATCCCAAATGAAATATAAGTAAATAAATACTATTTAAGAAATTTATGGAAATTACTTGTGAATTAAGACATTATTTTCATAAAGTTGGAGAATGCAGCATGACAGGAAATGGTCACAACTGTTTTGGATGCACCTTTGTCGTCTCTGCGCCCCACGAGCTTTACCCATGAAAACAAGCTAGCGATTCCTTGTCGTGCGCACCCGACCATTAGCAAACAAAAATAAGTACATCTAGCAAAACAGAAAAAAAAGTTGATTGTGAAAAAAGCCAATTCAATGCAAAATGGACGCATTTATATTAGCATCTCATGCTAATCCTAAACCACCGTGTTTAATCTGTCAAACAACAGCTGCGGTTTGCAAGGCTGCTAACATCAAGCACCGCTATGAGACAAAACATGCTAACTTTCGATTGGCTTTTCCTCCCGGTAGCATGACAAGGACCGAAAAGATCATCTTTGTTCTCAAGTTTTTATAAGACCAAGATTTCATGACCCGTGTTGTTTTCTTATGTGACGTTACTAATCATCGAAACAAACTTAGCCTGCAGCTTCAAGGTGGAGGAACTCATCAGGGATTTTTTTCCCAACGGCCCCATAAAATAAATTTGTGGGATACTCAAAAATTATTTGAGTATCTCTGCGTAAAGGAGTAGTCAGGACACTCTGAGAACTAGATTAGGACTCCGGAATTATGAAAATTTAATCTTGGAGATGCTATTTGCTTGAACTTTAAAATGATCAAAATACACGTTTTTTTGATATATTAATAAATTAGTACACACAACACACTGCTGGCAGAAGTGTTTTAGGAGTTTCTGCTGAAGACTTGCTGCAAACCAGACGTACCTGCAGGACACGAGGAAGGAAATTCAGTAATCTATTCAGGTGTTATTATGGTGTTATTGTGTTGTGTTAAAATGTATATTTTTGTTAATGGAAGCTGAAAATCTTGAAAATCAGTCAAAAGTTTTGTGTAAATCGTTTAAGTCAGTGAGTTAAAGAAGAAAGATGGAAAAAAGAGGATAGAGACCTTTATCGTTCACAGGATAATAGTAGAATCTTCCGGGAGCGTTTGCCACAGCTAGGCGGTACCACAGCGGGAAGTGATCGATGGTGAACAGGTTGTCCTTATCAGTCGCAGTCAGGAACTTCCTGTTGGAACAATTTCCTGTATTAACCTTAAAAAGTGTCACGTGAACTTTCATTTTATGTTCATCGTGCAAATTTAACCTCTGCGCTTATTTGTTACAAACAGATAATGAACATGACGAGCACAGATGTTTTCTGACTCTGTGTGTGTGTGTGTGTGTGTGTGTGTGTCATAGACTCTTTTCCTTTGTCTCTGGGTGTAATGCAGTCATGGTCAAAGTAAATGTTTTGCTCGTTTTCAAATTTCGGAAGCATCTTTGCCCCAGTTTGTAGGTAAAATCTGCATCTGTTCATGTCTTTAAATTGACTTTGTATAAATACGATTTTTTTGTTTTAGTTTAGTATATTTGTTTTCACGTATATCAAAAAATAAATTAAAAAAAATACGAAATTTCAGAAAAGAAAAATAAAAAGAAAATGAGTGAGAGCTGCAAAAAATTCTCTAAGGGCTATAAATATACCTTTTTAGGGTTCTTTATAGGGCTATAAGTATAACTTTAGATTGACTTTGTATAACTTTAAATTGACTTTGCGTACCTTTAAATTCACTTTGTATGCCTTTAAATTGACTTTGTACACCTTTAAATTGACTTTGTATGCCTTTAAATTGACTTTGCGTACCTTTAGATTGACTTTGTATACTTTAAATTGACTTTGCGTACCTTTAAATTGACTTTGTATGCCTTTAAATTGACTTTGCGTACCTTTAGATTGACTTTGTATACTTTAAATTGACTTTGCGTACCTTTAAATTGACTTTGTATGCCTTTAAATTGACTTTGTACACCTTTAAAATGGTTTTGTATGCCTTTAGATTGACTTTGTATACTTTAAATTGACTTTGTATGCCTTTAAATTGACTTTGCGTACCTTTAGATTGACTTTGTATACTTTAAATTGACTTTGTATACTTTAAATTGACTTTGTATGCCTTTAAATTGACTGTGTATGCCTTTAAATTGGCTTTGCATACCTTTAGATTGACTTTGTATGCCTTTAGATTGACTTTGTATACTTTAAATTGACTTTGTATGCCTTTAAATTGACTTTGCATACCTTTAGATTGACTTTGTATGCCTTTAGATTGACTTTGTATACCTTTAAATTGACTTTGCGTACCTTTAAATTGACTTTGTATGCCTTTAAATTGGCTTTGCATACCTTTAGATTGACTTTGTATGCCTTTAGATTGACTTTGTATACCTTTGTATTGTCTCATAGTTTCACTTTATGTTCAGTCTGAACTTTAATAACTGTTAAAATTTTGCATGACCACTAAACACAGAGAAACTGCAGTTTCATTTTCATGAACATGAAGTCTGAGTGATGATGTAACTTTCTACCTCTAGAAATCAATAATTACTTATTCCAGGATCAATTTAATCATTTTGCTCTGTGATTGGTTGATTGGTCTCTGAGGTTATTAATGTTTATGTCTTACTTTGCCACTCTGTTTTCAATTCCTGCATAACGTATGATCCTCATCAGGCCAGAACGAGTGCCGAGGAATGCCGTCTCAACCCCAGGCTCCACCCTGCACAAAACACGAGCACACGCACATTCACACACACACATACGTACACACATACACACACAGACACGCATGCATGTACAAGACAGAAAGAGAGAGAAAACAGGAAATAATTATGTCATCATCATCATCATCCAGTTTATTGGCAGAAGCTTGTTTATTGTGCATATCCGTCTCACATAACACACTCAGATGTCACAAGTCAGAGCAACTTAAATTCACAAGACTTAGAACTTATTCATATCAAAAAATAAAATAAAAAAATAAAATTAGAAGAAAAACAACCCTCACTGATTATACTATCTTTAAGCATCTCACTACAAAGACAGAAATCTCTGTCTGTGGCACCAACATCTCTAAAACCCGGCACTGTATGAAGCTGATATTCAGCAGGTTTATTACTCAGGATCCAAAGATGTGCAGCGTCATGTGTGAAGTTGTTTGGATGAACGGTTCTCAAATTGAGCTGTGCTGATGAAAAGTAGTCCATGTGGCAGGATACTCTCTGGTCCACGGGCACTAAAGACAGGCTGCGGCACACAACATGAAGTCTGGTCCGAACAGGCACGTTTTCAACAAGCACTGCACTAGTTCTTTTAAATTTACTAATTGAACTACATGCTTTCAATTCATCATAAAACTTATTCGACAGATTAATCTGTTTAACTGAAATGTCATGTGTTTGCATGAAGAGGCTGACATGATGTTTCTGATCAGCAGCTTTCTGTTGGAACAGCAGCTGATTCACTGATCACTTCCTCATTTGTTTGAAGGCCGTTAATCACTGAAATCAGCTTCTGCTGTTTGACCTTTGACCTCTGTTATTAGGTCATTCAAAAGAACTTGTTGTAAGGGCTGAGTTAAAGTTTTCCTCAGACAGAACTGACAAAAAGCATCAAATGTAAACATGAATACCCGTCGCCGTCGTTAAGCATCAGCGTGTTCCAATAGGCCTCCAGCGGAGCCGTTACCACGGCGTCAAACAGGGTTTGCTGCAGCAACACCTCATCACCTAGGCAACAGACAAAGGTCACACAAAGGTCACTGTCATCACTGTGAGCAGACCTTCTCAAATGTTACCACGCCACAGGATGACACATAACAAAAACCAACAACAATGACCATTAATGTTCATCAAAATCATCAAATTCACTCTTAATGTGTTTCAGCCTTTTCATTTTAGACATTTTATAAGTGTTTGTTGCAGTTTACCAGGGGATCTTCGGTTCTCAGGTTTGTGAAGTTGGCAAACATCTCATCTCATGGCTCATGTGGGGCCAGCATACCAAGGCTTGTAATTTTTTATAGGTTATAGGTGGATTTTTCCTTTATCATCCCTATCAGAAACTCACACTCAAGGTCAGGCTCCTTCCCCATCAGGTAGCGGACGGCAGCTTGCAGCTGGGTGTATTTGCGGTGGGCGGGGTCAACGTCTGTCTCACAATACGTCCTGAGGGAAAACACTTTACTCATCAGAACTATTCCAGCAGGACGCAGAAAAAAAACAAAGAAAACTGCAATGTTTGGGTTTCAGCCTCACCACTCAGAGGCGATGGTGAGATCAGGAGAGGTCAGGTCATGCAGGCCTGCGCAGGGAGATTAACAACAGATCAAAATGGAGAAAGTGAGCTCATCATAACAATGAATGATGCAAAAAAAGTAAAAATTTGTCCTGCTTAAGGCACAAAAGAAAGAAAAGGAAATGACTGTTTCTGCAGGACACACCTTCCTCCACAGAGACGGTTCCCAGAAATATCAGCTGTCCGTAACCTTTTGTCAGCACCATCCCAAAGCTGCAGAGACAGGAAGGAGACGATGAGACGCTGACAGAACACAGAAACATGCTGCCCTCTAGTGGCCACATAACGGAACTACAGCAGCATGAACAGACTGAAACGGTAACATCAAGGATCTCTCTCTCTTTCACACACACACACCAAAATTAATTAACCATGTGTTCGTCAGTGGCTACAGTTGAGCTTTTGTGGGTTGACTGATAAATTCTGAGCCTGACATATAAACGTAACCAGGGGCTGTTTATGAAAGTAACATCGTTCTTATAGAAAATCAATTTGTTTCATTAAAATGTGCAAGAAAACATGGAATAATGATGTTTAAATATGCATTCACACATTATACCATAAATATAGGGGATAAAAAGTATAATTACAGTAAAGCTAATAAACAGACTTGGTTGTTTTTACCTGAAGGGCGTCTCGTCGATGTTCGTGTAGAAATAATCATTGATCAGGTACAGAGGTCGTTTCTGTTGGAGGAGATGATGTTGTTATGATGAATTCTGTCATTTATTCCCATCATAGAGGCTTTGACAGTACAGTCACAATTGATGTTATCCACCATCATTAGACAACCTAAACATATCCCATCCAGGCAGTAACACAGAGCTGAGTGCAGTAGTTTGTTCAAAAGTTTGGAAATGTTCATGTATTTGATAGAACTTGATACTTTTATTCATCTAGGTAGCATTAAATTGATCAAAAAATACAGCCAACACATTGCCAATGGCATAACATGTTGTTTTTTTTTTGTTTGTTTGTTTGATAGAACTGTTCTATTCATCAAACCTTACAGAATCATCCGTTTGCAGCAGTTACAGCTTTGCAGACCTTTGGCATTCTAGCTGTCAGTTTTTAAGACAGTCGGAATTTTCAACCCACACCTTCTGCAGCATTTCCCTGAAGTGTGACTGGCCTGTAGGGTGTCTTTCTGTGACCTACTGCTCGGGTTCAGATCTGCTGATTGTCCATCACACACAGTGTTTCTGCTTCCTGTTTCTTCACAGCAAAGCTCTGAATAGTGTAGAAGCATGCTTACGATCGTTGTCCTGCTGCATGATAAAAATCGGCACCAGTCAGGCAAAGGTCACATGATGTGTAAAATAAAGCGGTGACCTTCCTGATTCATTTTTCCTTCCATTCTGTGTAAATCTCAGCGGTCCCACAAGGTTACACTTCCTCTGCCAGGCTTTACAGAAAGCATCGAGCACTCCAGCATCCTTTCACATACGTTCTCCCCGATCCAAACACCTCAAACTTAGACTCATCCATCCATAATACTCGTTTTGAGTCACCAAACATCAACTGCACTAAGATTGCTGACCTCCATGCATTTAGTAAGCAGCAGTACTAAGAGGATCTCATATGATGTTTAGCTTACTTAAGAAATGGTATTTA
>VXCM01008256.1:0-43342 GCA_014773175.1 Lucifuga dentata
ATCTCCCTGTACTCCTGACTACTCTCTTCAGTCCTCTCAGTGTCCCACTTCTTCTTAGCTAACCTTACACTCCTGCACGTCCTCATTCCACCACCGCGTTTCCTTATCTACTTTCCTTCCAGATGGATATCTGATACTTATCTGATATATTTCCACATATGCATGTGGTCCAAAACAGACCTGAAAATATTCAGTTCCTTGAGTCTTTTTACCATTTACATCTTCACGAAACATATCTGATACGTGTCATGTGAGCAAAAGATCAGAATCAGGTCACATGTATGTGGTGGAAATGCAGCCAAAGAGAGAAAAATGCAGAAGGACTGTCTGGGCTTCACTTTGGTACACAGCGGTATGACTGTGTGGAGAAACGTCTGTTTGATACTAGGAATATCAGACATGCTGATGTGTGTTTATGTCAGATGTGTTAGTGTGTGATAACAGGCTGATAACAGGTGTGTGATAACAGGCTCCAGTAACAGCCGCCACGCTCCAACTCCACCCACTTCTACACCCTGATCACCCGAGGAAAGGACGATTCCCTGTAAGTCTTGTTGATTAAACACTCACAGCATATCGAATGTTTCTCTGCACATTCAAAAAGTTGCAAAATCATTGATCATTGTCAAAGTTTCAACCACATGATTCCACCAATCACGAGTCGTCATTAATCCAGACTTCCTGTGAGCTGAGGCAGCAGCGATCGTTGCTGCAACACCTGCTCTAATGCTTCTTCTCCATCTCAAAACATGAAGTCTTTGTGGACCTTTAAAGATGCTTCAGAAAGAAACAGCTTGAACAAATGTTTCTGTCTCATTTACGTTCATTGCAGCATTTTTTTTTTTTTTACAGCCATCTCAGAAAATTAAATTAAATAACACTTCTGGTGTTAAATGTAGCCTAAATATGAGTATCTTAATTAAGTAAAGTAAGCAAAATTTATTTATAGAGCACCTTTCACTGACACAGTCACAAAGTGCTTCACACAAAAAGTAATACGCAAATAGGTAGATGTGGTGAGAAACAACANGACACAGTCACAAAGTGCTTCACACAAAAAGTAATACGCAAATAGGTAGATGTGGTGAGAAACAACACAAGTTCCGGCACATAAAGAAACGAAACGATAAAGTATTACCCAAATGCTCGTCTGTATAGGAATGTCTTTAGCTGTTTTTTAAAAGCCTCCTCTGAATGTATAAAATGAAGGGATGATGGCAGCTCATTCTAGAGTTTGGGTGCTGTCACCCCAAAGGCCTGATCTCCACGCGTTTTAAAACCTGTACGGGACGCTACCAGCATTCTGTGTTGTGACGACCTGAGGGAGCGACTAGAAGAACAAGCTCTGAGAT
Source organism: Lucifuga dentata (assembly GCA_014773175.1). Lineage (NCBI taxonomy): Eukaryota > Metazoa > Chordata > Actinopteri > Ophidiiformes > Bythitidae > Lucifuga > Lucifuga dentata. The sequence goes on from VXCM01008256.1 coordinate 1,353, forward strand.
GTACTGAGGAGCCTTAGCATGCAAAGCCTTAAAGCTTAAAAGAAGAGTTTTAAAAGAGAGCCATGAAGAGATTTTAAATAGGAGTGATATGTNGCCTTAAAGCTTAAAAGAAGAGTTTTAAAAGAGAGCCATGAAGAGATTTTAAATAGGAGTGATATGTGATTCTTCCTCGAACTGGTTAAAAGACGTGCAGCAGTGTTTTGGACAGATTGCAAACTATTTAAGTATAATTTAAGACAGCTAAAAAGGGGACTGCAATAATCCAATTGAGACGAGATAAAAGCATGAATAATTAGTTCCATTTCTGCCTTAGAAATAACAGATCTCAACTTATCAATGAACAACCCGTTTTTCAAATATCAGGCACTAACATTGATTTGAAGGATGTTTTTGTATTCCAGGGAAGGAAGAGATTCTCACGATTACATTCTGTCTAGTGCGTCTGAGGAACAGTAACTTCCCTGACTCCTGCACTGCCCCAACTCTAATGTGCTGATGGGTTCATAAAGCTGTCATTCACTGATTATGACAGGAGAATGGAGCAACAGTTTCTTAAAAGACAATTAAACAATTAACCCCCCCCCCCCNCCCCCCCCCCCCGTTCTCTCCATCTCATCATAGAAGTGTGGAGGGAAACATATTCATCAGCATCAGCAGTAACTACAACAATTCAGTTATTGATGCTACCCACCACAAAGCACACACCATGTCAAGAGGCCTGCCTGAAAACTAACCTCATTTTAATTACTGCATTTTACTGCACCTTTGAGTGGTTAGTGGTAGCAGGTTTAGCTGACTGGTTTGGGGAGACTGAGGAGGGCTATGGTTCAACTGAGCCACATCGCTGCACTGCTCCCCCTCAGGTTCTGTTCTGTCGTTTCAATAAACCGCTTCACGGTGTGTTTGTGGCCTATATCTGCCTATCCCCCAGCAGCAGATCAAGGAATTGGAAAAATAAACACAGGCCTTGAAATGCATCGACATGATCTCACTCTCTGGCTCCTGAAGGCTAGGCTGAAGGAGTAAACTCAGGAGTACGATGTCCCCCAAGGCTCAGTCCTTGGCTGTCTTTTATCAGATATATCAAGAACCTTGGTCAAAATCAGCTCGTTTACATGCACACCATTATTTGTCTGTACAACAGACAAGGCAACAGTGCAAGTAAGACGTATGTGTGGATGGAATTCATAGTATTCCATGGTTTGCCTAAAAACGGCATTCTCATGAAACCATTAAAATGCCGTGGCAGTAATGACTTTAAATATAAAACATGTAATTTAGTAATATAACAAAATATAATAAAGATAATAGTGTTCTCTACCTTGCATGAGTAATTTCAACATAGGAATTAATTATCTTGTATTTTATTGCATTTTTTGCCAAAATTCTCTTTATCACAAAGCACCCAGTTCTGTCTGAATGTATGTTATGTTGTAATTTACACAGAGTAAAATGAAAATATTCTGAAAAAAAATACATGGATGTTTTACTAGATGTTTTCAAATGAGAGAAAAATTATTAACGGAATATTCCTGTACAGTAATAATGAAAAAATACTGGGAAAATGAAGTGCCCATGACTGATGTTCTCATCCACTGCAAAGTTTTTGAAGGATTGTTTATACAGAGAATTTTAAATAAAGTTTGATTTTGAATGAAGCAACACATCTGCCAGTACCTTCAAGATACAGGTAGTTTTCCACATTTAGAAAAACATTAGATAAAAAATTTTCAAATTAAATTATACTTCATTAATATTTAATTATATAATTGCGTAAAAATTTGCTTAGTCATCATGGCTTCTCTATTGTTAGCAAAACATGCTAAGGTTCCTCATTTTCCGCAACACCATTCTCACTTAACGCGACAATTTAAGGCCATTTGCGGTAGAGAGAACTTCTGTTTCTCTAAATGAGAAGTTAATCAGACTACATTTTTAAATATATATGATGAACTATTAATTTAAGTATTATTTACCAGCTGTTGATATTTTGCTTTATGTCCTGTTTCATTACAGACATTCAGCAAGTGACAAAAAGAACGCTTTAGTGAAGGCTAGGCTGCAAACTCAGAGAAAAAATTTACAATGAGCAGAACTGCTGGAAGAGTACAGAAGGAAGGAGAGAGGTTAGGAGAGGTTACAGCAGAGTAATTATAGTCTATAGCAGGGTACTTGGGTAATAGCATGGTCATGAAAATACCAATGATGTCAGAGGTAGGGCGAATGCGTCTGTAATTGTCAGCTGTTTCTCCGCGCCAAGAAAATTATGAAAGAAAAAATTATGTTTGCTTAGTTTAAGTTAATCATAATTAATATTATATTGTACCCACCAGGAAATGTCCCGCCTCTCCCGATGGCCAATCCGACCCTGTCCGGAACAATGCCAACATGCTGAAATAAATAGAAGTCACCAAACTGTCCATACCATCAAAAAAAAACAAAACTGAGTACATTCCTGCTGGGTCATAGATCGATAAACTGTTTGTAGCTTCATATGAAGATTTCAGCTGAGCAAGTTTTTCTGTCCTCACCTCAGAGTTCTGTGGATGCTGCTGTCCAAAATAGCTGCTTTGTCTCATAGCGACATTTTACATCTCCACTCTTTATGATGTGTCGCTGCACATCGGTTTGCTGCTGGACTTAAGGAGAATGAATGCATATTTTTCTGTCCATTCCTCTTTGAATTCTCTGTCTTCCAGTTCAACTTTCCTTTTTTTGCTAGTGCTAACTTTGAGAGCGACATGTTGCGGCTGGTATTAGCTTACTTGACAGTGGCAGTTGGAGGTCAGGCTAACATTAGTGCTTGTGGAGTGAGCGCGTACACAAACGGGTGACGGGTGCACACACACATAAGCAACAGTGTAGCCCCACTGCAATGCACGTTACACACTTTACGCAGCTTAACACGGCATGTTTAGTCACACTAGCAGCACGTTACACACTGTACACAGTTTAACACGACATATTCAATCATACTAGCAACACGGAGAAGTTGGTGAACACAAGGAAGCACAAACATAACCATAAGCACAAACATGTGAGACACAGTCTACTCCAGACTGATTTGTAGTGCAGTCCAGATGCAGACCTTGGTCCGGACTTTGAGAAGCCCCAGTCTATAGGAAGCCTATGCCCTCATACAGTGTCTATAGGAAGTCAATATCCTACAGTGTTAGGAAGTCTACACATGCTCACACACACACACACACACACACATACACACACAGTCAGTAATCCATTCAGTCTCTACTGTAGGATGACAGTAAGATGTTCCCCATGTTCTGAGACATGCTCAGTCATGCTTCCTTTCCATTTCCAGATATCAAAAACAAAAGCAAAATTGTAAAATCAAGAAAACTCAAGATCTGACAAAGAAACAACATGAAAAGAAGAAAAAACAATGGTGGGAAAACTCAGAGGTTACAGAAGAAAGAAACAGCTAAAAGCTATTGGACACCATCGAGCGAAGAAGATGATACACTTCAACATGTTAAAGAAGCATTCGCTTCCTTCAAGATGAAGTCTCCCCCGTAATAAATGGGAAATTTGGAAAAAGGTCAGATATTCCATAAGAGAGCCTTAACTGACTGTCTGAGAATCCCAGGCACAACCTTTCCAAGGCTCAGTTCTTTAAACTTAAGCCATTTTGGATTGGCCAGCGAAAAGTCACAGAGAAACATGTGTTTGCAAAATGCATGAAAACTTTGGCTTGAAGATAAAGAAGCTGCACCAGCAGAGGGTCATAGAAACAATCTCCAAGGGACACTGTACAGGCCTGTGTGTGCAATGACAATGATATGTCCTACATGTACAGAACATGCTGCAATTCATAGTTTTCAGTCACGTGGAGGGTCTCCATGCCAGTCTGCTCCAACATGGCGGGCCAAACACTGGACACTCCATAGAACTGCAGCAGACCTGTCAACTTTCCATCTGTTTCAAGCCATGAATATTTAGATCACCTCTCAAAAGAAGAAAAACAAAGATATGGTAACAAACTGCAAGTTTTGGGCGCTTGTGATCCATGTACAAGCACCCGCCGTCATAAAAACAGCAAAGTCCCTGCAGAGCTCCAGTTTAGCGATGTTTAATATGTCTTGTGGAGAATCCTCCCTTACACTGCCACCAGGATGAAAGCTACAAAGTACAGACCGTTCTATGTATTTAATGCTGCCGTTTGGGAAGTGAAGGACAAGAAATTCTTCATTGCCAAAGCGAAGGTGAGCTTAATTAGCTAACATTAGCTAGCTAGCTAACGTTGATCCCAGGTGTTTCAGGGTCACTGTAGTCAGCGTTCTAGGTCAGCTGTAACAGCAGTAATATTTGGGTTAGGTTAACATGATATCTTATGACATGTTTGCTGCACAGACGTGTGGACTTTGATGGCTGCCATTCTTTGTCCTCCTCACGGATGGCAGCACGTCTAACAGCACAAATCCACAATCTGCTCCTCTCTGGCTTTTCTTTCTCAGATGGATTCTGTAGAAGCACAACCCAGGCTTGTCTCCTCGTCGGTTAGCGCATCAGATCGAACAACAACTATCTGGCATTTTGGCTAAACAAACAACAAACCTGGTAAAATAACTGGTGGGCAGTGAAAAAGAAGACCTTGTTTTGTCCTCCAGGTGGGCGTCCCTATAAGGCTGTGACGTCACGTGAAAATGATGAATTACAAGCTTAAGACATTTCATACAAGTTGGATCCTTTAACGAAAAAACATCATCGTGTGGGAGAAGTGGGTCACTAAATCTGTACCAATAACAAAGAAATGCCAAGATGGGTCCAGTGAAGAGAAGAGAGGAATGTGTTCCGAAAAGCTGGTGGACCACCTCTCAAACTTCTCCAGACACATTTATAAACCAAGCACCAGACTGAGGAGATCGAGAGAGACCCTGACCCAGAATGATGTTGTGGATCACGTAGACTACAATGAGAACTACCGGGGAAATAAAAGAAACCCACTTTGGAGGTGGCAACCAGCAGGTAACCCTCCACACTGGAGTTATCTCTCTCGGTGGGGGCAGGGTGGAGTCATTTGCATCGCTGTCAGCCTGTCTTCAGCATGATGCCACAGCTACATGGGCTCACCTTGACCCAGTACTGAGGAGCATATGAGAGGAGCAACCAAGTGCCAGGAACATCCACTTCATCTCAGATGGGCCCACATTTCAATATCGGAATGGAACCAACTTTTACCTCGCCTCAACAGTGCCATTAATGCAAGGATTTAAACATGTAACATGAAATTTCACGGAGGCATCCCATGGAAAAGGTGCTCCTGATGGAGTGGGCGGCGCCCTGAAAAACCTGGCGGATAGCATTGTGTCCTATGGTATTAGCATACCAGATGTTGACACTCTCTTTGAGCCGCTGAATCTCAACTCGTCTGCGAGGCTCTTCTAAATAACAGAGGAGGACATCAAAATAAGTGGTGAATTAGCATCGCTGTAGCTGGAGGCAGTACGTGGGACGATGAGAATTCATCAGGTGAGTCAGTTAAAAAAACAAAAAAAACATATTAAAAATAAATGTCAACAGGATGAAGTGACTACACCTAAAAAAGAGAAACACTTTATACTTACCTGGGTTCCTAGAGGAAATATCCTGTGAACTGTAAACAAGAGATGGTTTAAAACTGAAGTAAACTGAGTACTGAAATGTTAATTACTGTTCATGCTATGAATGTATAATGGATGTTACTAAAAAGAGAGAAACTTATATACTTATAAAGCTTATATACCTGGATTCCTGGAGGAAATATCCTACAAACTCTAAAAGAGAGATAGTTTAAGATTGAAGATGTTAGATGAAGATTAAGATGTTGTATCAATGGATTCTAGAAGTTTTGTCAGTATGTGATGCGAGTGAAAAGATTAATACATGCAAAACAGCGCTTCAATAATATTCTGTATTCTCTGTGTCTTTATACAGGCATTAGATGTTGCACCATATTGACCATCGTTCTCTACTTGTGACATATTTTGGCTTTCAGTATGTTATACTAACATCACACAATGGATGATGTGTATGTCTGAGTTGAATTTCACCTAAAATTACTATTCTTTTCTCCTTAAGCTAACATCAACAAAACCAGGCCTTATCCACACCGAGAAGTGTCCCGCTTTTGTGATTTTGCCTGCGGATGCTTCAGTCCAAAAGAATTTGACTTCCGAGACAATGTGGAGTCAGAGAGGGAGAATGCTGAGCCAATTTTGGAAGTGGGAAAGTGGTCCTCGTCCAGTATGACGGAGAACTGTCCCCTGGCACCATCACACAGGTATGTAGAAATATTTGGTAGTATGGACACGGCTTGTTGAGGATAAGTCCTGAGTCCTATTAAGTATTCTTTTGTTTTACTTTCTTCCCACATTGTCAATGGTCAGTACGAGGTCGGCACTATGAGTTGTGCTGGACCGAACAAATTTTTCATTCATTTCATTTAATTAATTTATTTATTTCAGACATAATACTACAACAAAAAAAAAACAAACAAAGCAAATAGTCAAAAAGAAAAAAAAAGTTGTCTGAAAACGAGTAGGATGAAGTATAACTTATTAACTCCTACCCGCTACATATTTCTGCAGCTCATCTCTCATTGTTTCCTGCTTGTTTGATTATATTTACCAACTTAACGCTGATATAGATATCAACAAAGATTTACAGATAAATATAAGCATAGTTTCCGAACAACCATATATTCATATACATTTTAACATTATTTACTGACCTGTATGCCTCATAATAAACATATATAAATACATATATACATACACACACACACACACATATATACATATACACCTACACACATACACATACATACATAAAAATAACCATAATCAAAAACAATAACAAAAAGGCACAACCCAAGAGGACCAAATACACATTTACTATTCCATACTACTATATTTTTCAAGCAGTCTTTTTTTAATACATTTTCTTAACCTGATTCATAGTTGTACTCTTTTTAATTTTATTATCTAAACAATTCCATAAATTTACCCCACAAACTGAAATACACCTGCTCTGCCCTGTCTTACTTGTGAACAATTGCTGTATGTTAGCAGGAAGTAACTTATTTGCTTTAAACATTATTTGTGCAGTTTTAAATTCCAATAAATTTCAAATTTTGTGCTTTGGAAAACAGTGCATTGGTGTGCTCATTATATCCCACATTATATACTATTCTAATTTTGGAATTTTTCATGCCATCCATCAGATTTGAGGGAGAAAAAGTATGGTACTACTTTGACGACGTGAAAGCCATCGTCCCAGAGCCACAACCTGTCACATCCTCAGCTCACACTTCTGTGTGTTGCCTGAGGTCTGGGCAAAGTACACAAACAAAGGTGTGTAAAACACTGGAATTGAAAGAGAGATAGAGAGGGCAGCAGGAGGCGTTGGGGTAGTATCGGACTAGACTGTGATGGTTACCGCCATACAACGGCCACGTGTTTTCAGTGGTCCTGTGGGACATTTTCTGAAGAGGAACGCACATGGATTCCAGGTAGCAGATAACGATATACGCCACGGATACTGTATGTGTATGCATACTGTATGTGTATGCCCCCAAAACAATAAATCNACACACACACACACACACACACACACACACACACACACACACAGGAAAATACACAAGCACACATGTATAAGGTCACACACACACAGCCTGCCCTCTTGGAAAGATTAGACCACAAACTGATTTGTAACAAGTCAGACCAATCATGGCCTCAATACGTTTATCACATAAATCACATACTTTAAACGCTGGATTCATCCGTGATCACAGCTACATTAAAACTCTGTAAAACACCAAATGAATTTACATTTATATTTACTGACATTTCTTCTTACTTGATTATAAAACTTTGTTTGGGTAAACTACTGCATTTAAAGGCCTATAACTTCCCAGATCTGGAGAAGGACTTTCAACCTGCTTTATAGAGATGCAGTTAAAGCTTCAGTAGTCTGTGTGTCATTGGGCTTTAGTGGTCAGTCATTGCCTAAATTCTATTAAACTGGCTTTTCTACCCAAAGACAATAGAAATTTCAAGGAGACAAGAAGTATTGATGTTTCAGCATGATAATGAATTCTAATTTAATGATACCAACTACTGGCCCACAAATACGGGAACCCATTCTAGTGTTCAATCTAAAAACACTGAAAATCAATATCAGTCAAACCACAGCCTTGTGTAGAGGAAATGCTGGGTTTAAAAGGAAGAATTCATAAAAAAATCACTAACTACACAGTGTCACATTACAGTTGATAGAAAATTAGTACACCACCATCTAAAGTATTTGCTTTTTCTTGTTATACAATCTGAAATTCCATTTTAAAGACACCATTTTAATTAAAAAAAAAAAAAAAAAAAAAAAANTTTTTTTTTTTTTTTTTTTGTTAGACTTCAGTCAGACTCCGGATGGATGTTTTTGATAAAGTTCTTTCTTCTTCCACCAGATGCTGCAACATCTGTGATACTGATGCTGTATAATGCACCAGTGCTTAATTTGGGCAAAAAGAAGTGCCGGAACTCTGTTTGGCGAGGCCAAAGGCTGAGAGCGAGGGGTTGGAACCTCACAGCTATGGGGTCCAGGGGAGCGCTGTAAGCTCCCCCAGCAGGGTCCGGGGCTCCGCCCCGGCCGCCAACGCATTTCGTGCAATCTTTCCTCTCCTGGCATTTAGAGACAGCTTATCTTTGTGTGACACATTTGATAAAACAGAACATTTTATGACTCTAAAGACTCTAATGACCAGCAATCAGGCCACTCACTTGAAGCTGGGTTTACTGCAGCGCTCTCTGTTTGCAGTTCAATGTCTATCTCTCGGACTCAGGGTTTGGCTAACTGGGTTAGGCCTAGTAGACTCAGACTCCAACCGCTGTTGCTGTTCTGATTGTTGTAATGCATCCTCAGTTTTTTCTTGCTCTAGCAGCTCTTCCTCTTCGAAGTCTGTTGCACTAGGTCCAATACACTTGGGTCGTTTAGAAAACTAACTTGAGAGACTTGACTGTTGCTTCATTTTGAACTTTTGAAGTTATGCCTTATGCGCAACTTTTTGGCAAATGGAAGCCATACAAAGCTTTTTTTTTTTTTTTCACTGATTCGCTCTCTTTTAGCTTATTGTGTACATGCTGCTTTCAATTGTGCTTGTGAAAATGGGAATTCCCAGTGGGAACTTACTCTATTCTCCTACCACTTGTGGTGTTTTGCTAACTCCCATTTTCACAAGCCCAATTGAAAGCAGCATTAGAGTAGCACCATGTGATAGATATCCTTGAGCACAGTCAGCGAGGTTAATTTATCGATTATATCGTTCATCCATAGCTTTGATAATTTGCTTTTGTGGTTTTGTCAAGCATTTGTCGTACACAATTTAATTATTTTATTGTTTAATGCACACAATTACGTCCAAAAGCGATATAAAATTAAAACTAAATTACTTAATATAGTCCCCGAATGCTAGCTTCTGAAATAATCTCTCCCGGTACGCACAGAGCCATCAGAAATAAGTGCCCAAACTCAGTTCCAGTGCGTTCTGGCACAAATTAAGCACTGTAATGCATCTTATCCTTGTTGGACATTAAAACCTGCAGGTCTTTCTAGTTGCCGGCTGGATACCTGGTGTCTCTCTGACCTGTTGTCTTCTGTCTCATAGCTTTGATGGACGTCCTGATTTCATCAGGTGCTGCACTTTCCACTTTTTAATGATGGACTTAATGGAGCACCCTGCAGTAGGCTGGCGATCTGTCCAGGGTGTATCCCACCTCTCGCCCTATGACCGCTGGGATAGGCTCCAGCCTCCCATGACCCTCAACAGGACAAACAGGTACAGAAAATGGATGGATGGATGGATGGACAACGGAGCTTCCAGGTAGATTCAAAGTCTTGGAAATCTGTCTCTTTCCTCACCTGATGAGGTTCCTTCCACAACTTTGTGATGGACTTGATGCTGCTGTCTTTGTGTTTGACTTCACTTATAGTCTGAAGGACCAATCAACTGCTTTTATTTCAGTTCTCAGGTTAACTGCTGTGATTCCAAGCAGGTGTTTGTTAAGTTATTATGTGATCTAGAAGGTGATTTGAAGGCAGGATTGTTCCTGAGATAGTTTGAGTGCGCTTTATTAAAGGGGGTGCATACTTATCAAACCTAGATATTACAGTTGTGTATTTTTAATTAATGCAAGAAACTTTTTGGAATTAATTTTTCATTTTGAAATTGTTAAGTATTCTGTGCAGATTAGTAGAAACAAATATGGAGATGTTGCATTTTAATTCAGTGCTTTCGGTTAATAAAATTGTGTGTGTGTGTGTGTGTGTGTGTGTGTGTGTGTGTGAGAGAGAGAGAGAGAGAGAGAGAGAGATAGAGAGAGGGAGAGAGTGCAGCAGGTGAGGCTGGAATAAAATGCACAGTAAAACAAGAAAGCATGTGAGATTGGATCAAAACTCGCTATTTAAATAAATTGCCTGATCAACTGAGAATTTATCTATCATATGTATTGATCACTAACAAATGTGAGGCAACTAAAGTTTAAAACAACGCCCAGATTTCATACAGCTGAAATTGACCACCAGAATGAAACACATCTTAATTTTTGTGATGGTGTGTTTTATGAATCCAATACTATACATGTAAATAAGGAAATACCATAGCAACGCCTCTTTAAAGGAAACACTAAAAGATGAATGAGAGAACATAGTAGATATGTAACAATATATAACGATATATTGACAGGGTAAATCATGCACTAAGCTTTATAAATCTGGTCCAAAAAGTTATAAGGCGCAACCACAAGAAATTAGAAATCACATAAAAACTAGGTTTCACTGATATTGTCTGTTCCAAAACCAGAAAAATGCTTAACTGACAGCTGAGTAAAACAATTAAAAGCAGGAAGAAGTTAAGGCTGAACAGCTGATATATATATATATTACTGGTGTAAAAATAAAAAAGGTCTATATATCTTTGATCCTCAGCATTTAAATTTCTGTTTCTACAATATTAAAGAGTGCAGTTCAAACATTCATTATTACTGAGCAGAAACAGGTTACCTTCTCAAGGAAGGCAACAAACAAAATAGGAGTTTGTTCCTTGGGGCTCTCATTAAATTGCCATGAAGAGACAGATTCAGAGAGCCTTTTGTGAAAGCAACAAGAAAGTAAAAAATACAGGAACAGCTTCCTCAGTGGCATACAGATGACGTGAAACTCTTTGAATAATGTCACAACAGCAGACAGCTATACAGGACAGAGGGGCTTTGCATTAAAAGGAAACTTTAGTTCAACTGCAGTATTGTTAAACTCGTATAGAAACTCATAAATTCTTGCGTGCTTTAAGATCCCAGCATGCAGACTTCAGATTTGCTGGTTATGCCAAGGACCAAGACAAAATCTTAGGAAACAGAGTCTTCTCCCACCGCGCTCCTCTTCTTTGGAATAAACTCCCTGAAAAGAAGCTGACTCTCGAAATGTTTAAAGCCTGACTCATAACCTTCCTATTTTCCTTACACTTTGAGACAGTGTAACCCTCTACATTTAACAGGAGGAAAATGACTGGCTAGACTACATCTATGCTAGGTTCAGTTAGACTTAGCTCAGCCTCAGTCTATGCTAGGTTCAGTTAGACTTAGCTTAGCCTCAGTCTATGCTAGGTTCAGTTAGACTTAGCTTAGCCTCAGTCTATGCTAGGTTCAGTTAGACTTAGCTTAGCCTCAGTCTATGCTAGCTTCAGTTAGACTTAGCTCAGCCTCAGTCTATGCTAGGTTCAGTTTGACTTAGCTCAGCCTCAGTCTATGCTAGGTTCAGTTAGACTTAGCTTAGCCTCTGTCTATGCTAGGTTCAGTTAGACTTAGCTCAGCCTCAGTCTATGCTAGGTTCAGTTAGACTTAACTCAGCCTTAGTCTGCCTCTAGTTAGCATACGGATGTAGCCTGGTGGGTGGGGCTCAGCATTCATCTGTCAAGCTCCTCCCATTCTCATATTTTACCATTTGCTGCTCTCGTTATTTAACCTGCTAATTTGCCTTTCTTCTCCCAGGTGTAGAAACAGTGAGTATCCTGTGACGGGCTTCAGTTTTCACCCTTAGCCAATCAGTAGCTTTTATTAGACATTAAGAACAGTCATAAGTGAGTGCAGCTATGTGCACGTAATTTTCTTTTGCTTTGTTATTTAGAATTTAGTTGAAGTTTTGTAAGTTGCTTTTGAGCACATTATTTAGATTCTTTTTGTATTTTGGTTGCACATGCACCTGGGAGCACTCAGAAACAAATTACGCTTGGAAAAACTCCAGAATGCCTTGTGAGTCTGCCTTCCATTCGCCTTCCGTGACCCTCTGGCTACTCTTCCTCACACTCTGCTAGAACACATTTATGCACTGATTCTTGAGCTAAGGGAAAATATGCTTTACATCTTCATTTTTATTTTGTAATGCTACATTAATTTGAAATGGATATATTTGTGGACAAATGACACAGCTGACAAATAATGTAAGGGAACAGGTTTCAGAGTTATAGCTGACCATGACATTTACTGATTTATTCAGGACCATTAAAAATCTGACAGAGTTGATGGAAAGTGAGGACACAACTTTGATAGGCAGTTTTTAATGGAAAATATATTTAAAGTTCACTTAATGTACTGTTTGAGATCTTGCTGATCCTTTCCTTTCATTTGATATTAATATGATTCATTTTTTGATCCTTTTTGCCATGTTCATTGATTGTGATAAGGAGCCACAACCTCAAAGCTCTTTATACGTTGTGATGCTTGTGATATGATAACAACGCCTCGAACTTGAGATTCTCTGCAGGAGAATACCACAAGACTGACTGAGTATGTAGCATGTATTTTCAAGTACCTGTAACTGAAGTACTTGTTGTGAAATGTAGTACAGTATATGAATAATTTGGTATTTCAGATGGATGACAGGCTGGACAGTTTCCAGGTCAGAACCAGAAGGGCTGACATCCTCAGTGTCAAGCTCTTACTGGATTTCCTGTTGAAGGCCCAGTTGCCAGGTGAGATCCCCTCTCAAGCTCTTCAGGTTGGCCATATTTTTTTGGAAGGGTACCAGAAGCGCTTGGCCAAGATGCGACCCACCGCCAAGCATTTCGCACGGCAAAATCAGATAAGGTTTAGACCTTTTTTTTTTTTTTTTTTTNTTTTTTTTTTTTTTTTTTGCAGATACAGGGTATATTAAAGCCTGGAGCTTACTTAACTTTTCTTCTCATTATTGTCTTCAAGCAAAACTCATCAGCGCCATGACCTTGGAGAGCTACGGAAGACGGCCGGATTGGGAATCCCAGAAGCACCGCATAAGTTTAAAGTGAACCTAAATTTAAAATAATTGGTGTTGTGGTTTTCATTTCACAATAACAAAATTGTGTTATGCTTCAACAGATGACCTGGACGAAGAGCAGACAAATACAAACAGTTTGGTCTGATGGCTGGTTATGTGGCCTGCTTAACAGGCCACAGAAAAGGTNACAAATACAAACAGTTTGGTCTGATGGCTGGTTATGTGGCCTGCTTAACAGGCCACAGAAAAGGTGTGTTTGAAAATCTCCAAGTGTCAGACGTATCAAACTCTGACAAATTCAAAGGGTCAGGTGTTAATAAAGGTAGGTTTTATTGTGATTTGTGTGCTCATAATTGATTAAGCCTGTGTGTTATAATAATGACTTTATTTATATGGCAACTTTAAAAACAGAGTTTACAAAGTGCTTGTTGTGATGTTGTGGGTTGTGTCTGCTTTTTGCACCTTCAGGTTGGGAGTCACAAAACTGCATCCACCTTCAGCCATGCCATGAGTCCGCCCAGTTGAAAGGAATATGGGTGGTTCCAGCGGCCCTTGGCCATTAGAGTGAGCCTGCAGGGGAGTGACTCACAAGTTTTTTACAAGAACTTCAATGGGGGCCCATTCAAAACTTTGCTCCAGGCATTCCAGGATACCTGGAGTGAATTTGAATTATGGGGGTTTGCCCACATTTGGAATAATAAGACCTCCATCAGCACGTGTAAGTTTTGGTGTAGTTTTAGGCTATATAATAGATTGTATTTCTCTTACTACTGGTTTCTTTCTTTTGTTGTCCTAAACGCTAAAATCATCCTTAACAACTGTGCTGTTCAGGTCGACCATCAACTGGAGAACACAGAGAAGGGTCAGGTACGACATCTCATGTGCCACTCGACCGCTATGGCACAGTGCTTCTATGAGGCAGAACTTGAATCTTAATGAGGCCTGGGACTGTCGCAAATTTACCGCAAAAGCAGTCCAGGCCAGCTTATACAAGCTGACGCTGCAGGCGCCGCTGAATGGGGGGAAGGTGACACAGAAGGGGGCAAAACCTGGACCCGCCATCCAGGANCGCCGCTGAATGGGGGGAAGGTGACACAGAAGGGGGCAAAACCTGGACCCGCCATCCAGGACCATCTGAGGAGGAATCAGAACTCCCAGGACTCACTGGGGGAGGAGGCAGGACCATCCAAAAAGACAGCAGCCTGGACGTCCAAAAGGCCAAGAGAAGAGCACAGACTTTTATTCTTACAATAAATGTAAGATTCTTTAATTCTTTTATATTATTCTCTGTCTCTTTGTATGTTACTGCACTTCTTGTCTTCTTGCACGATGTTAATTGTAGCACCAGGAGGTCCTGCAGAAAGCATTTTATACCACCTGTGTACTCGCATATGGATGGTTTGAAGCTCTGATTGATGGATTGATTGATTGATTGATTGATAGATTGATTGATTGATTAGTTGAAACCCTGCAGTCATTTTTGGAGGAGAGAAGGCCATTTGACCATTTTTTAGCCTTAGCTCTCCTTATGTATCCTGCTAATTCGCCTTTCTTTGGTTTTCTGGATATGGCGGACACCCCTTTTATCATCTAAAAAATGATGCCAGTATGAACATAAATGATTTGATATGATATGGCTCAGCTCCAGTATCCAGGGATAAGCTTCACACCTCTACTCTCAAAAGGGTTCATGTTCTAGTGTAGGTACAGGAGATTAGCAAAGTGCTGCTTCAACAGCAGAGAAAGCGGTGAATGAACCAACACAAAAGTGGAGCTCTGATCATTGGCTGCTCTCAGCTGATACAAACAGTTGTGTCATATTTGGACCAGGCAGCCAGGAAGAGGCGTCAGAAGCAGAAACGACAAAGTTAGCTTCTGCTGCACTCTACAGAGGACATCCAAACAACCTGAATCACAGCATCTACAGTGTGGCAAGATGTCACTTTACCCTGAAAGTTCAACGTTGGAAGTTTACTAGGGCCTTATTTGATGAATAGTAAAATCATCCATCCATTATCTACACCCACTTATCCTGTTCAGGGTCATGGCGAGGGGCTGGAGCCTATTCCAGTGATCATTTCAGCTGTTTAGCTAACCCCGGTATATTTACATTGCTAACATTTTATTGCAGTGTTAATCAATGTGCACTGTCCCATAAATAATAATAATAGTATAGGCATAATTGCTTTTCACCCAAATTTTATTTATTTAAGTTCAATTCAATTTCAATTCAAAAATACTTTATTGGTCCCTTTTAATTGCCCCTAGAGGGACTAATAAAGTATTTTTGAATTGAAATTGAATTGAAATAAATAAAATTTGGGTGAAAGGCAAGTACGCCTGTACAGGTCACCAGCCAATCACAGGCCTGCCACACAGACAAACACATTCACACCTGTGGTCAATTTAGAGTCTCCAATTCACCTAACCTCCATGTTTGTGGAGGAAGGAGGCAGCTGGAGGAAACCCACGCAGACACGGGGAAAACACGCAAACTCCACACAGAAAGGGTTCAGTCAGATTTGAACCCAGGACCTTCTTGTTGTGAGGCAACAGAGCTAGCTTGTTGTGTTGCTAACAGTTCTAGTGTAGGTAACTACTAAGCCACCTGGTGAAATCATAAAATGTAAATCTTTTTTTTACTATTTCTGCCACCTGTGCTGTCATCATTTGTAGGTGCCATCCTACACTAAAAACCAGCTGGCTTCTAAAACAAAGTGGTGAGTGAATAATGTAATTTGGCATCTTCTGTAGCAGGTGTACAAAACGTCATATTCCTGTCAAGCTCCAAGGTAAATTTGAACCATGTGCTCCTTTCTTTCTAATCGTCAGTGTGCTGCCCAACAGTTCTACTCACTAAGTTCCTTTTGTGCTACAGCAGAAATGAAATGAGAAACAGGTGGTATGTTTGAGTCTCTGTCTCATATCAAGGTCAGCAGTGGAGGCATCTGAAATGAATAGATGTGTCCTCTGCCCTCTGTGTTATCCCGCTGAAAAACACTGACTGTTGCTTTGAACCGAGGTAATTTCATTTGTGCAGCAGCATGAAATTGTGCCTACTATTGCTCTAAATGCTGTAATACCATTTGAATATCTTTACATAAGCTCATGAGAGTTTATCCTTGACCCAATAAGAGATGGAGGCTTTACTCTGTCACTCCCATCCTGTGATTCTTTTCTGATGAAATCTTCTTTGACTTGCTTTCGCAGACTTATACTCGTACTGCCTCAAGGCCAGATGTCTGTGCTGTGTGAATGATAATAACTATCTTCTTGTAAGGCTGGAAAAGCCTCAGAAATAGCATTTTGAAATAAAACAGTAAAACTCTCCTTGAGCAGCTCGACAATACATTTATATACAAACTGCATCATATCCGTAGTACAGCAATACAGCTCAAAGGCTGGCACTTCTCAGCTATGTTGACACACTTTGATCAGACCAGAGGTCTGTACCATGAAGCATGTTCATCAGATCCAGGGTTTCTTTGCCTTAGCTGCTCCACAAAGCCTAAAACTCCAGTCAGAGATAACAGGTACCACGACGCTGGTTATCAACCGTCTTTGTCAACCCAGGCTTTCCTCATCAAGCTCTGTGCACGTTCCCATAAAGGGGGCGTGTCAGCATCATTTACCTCTACTACCGGACAAAATGGACCAATCAGAGCTGTTTATTTCAGTCAGGAGGAGCAAAGTTATCATGCAGCGCTATGAAGATTTCAAACACATCATAACTGCTAAAAGCAACACTGTTGCTGCAAATAAGGCTAGGGAGGAATGCTGCAGAAAGTTGCTGATAGTTTATGCGTAAGTTTTATGTAATTTATCACTGAATGCATCTAAATGCCACCATTTATTCCTAACGTGATGCTGCACATTCTACAGCTCTGACACTTTAAACCTGATGCAGCAGATTTAAATATTATAGTAAGAACTGCATTTAGCTCTGACACTGTCCATGTAGGATACATAACAATCACTAGTTTTTGACCAAATCAAAGTGAAATTAATTTTATTAGTTTGTCGACTAATCAAATTTTTAATCGGCGTTCTACTGGTGTTCTATTAGCTGTACACTGTATACTATCAATGTAAACTGATAAACTGATTCATGATGTAGTATACTATCAATGTAAACGTCATACTGATTCATAATATAGTATTCTGTATTATTAATGTAAATGTCATACTGATTCATAATATAGTGAACTATTAATGTACGTTACCTGCGATTTTATAGAAGGCTTCTTTTATAGCGAGTGTGGGCAAATAGCCAGGAACACCACAAACATATAACGAACATATATAACAAACTAATATGTTTGTGGTGGTGTATATACATATATATATGGAGTTGTGACTTAAAGTAGCGCAAACTATATGCATTGCATTACTTTTATACACACGCACATATATATATATATATATATATAAAATAATTTCACTTTGATTTGGTCAAAAACTAATGATTGTTATGCGTACAGTTTGCGCTACTTTAACTCACAGCTCTGTTCGGTAGCATTCCTAACGCACGGTTCGACAAGTTTGCAAAGGGTGANTACTTTAACTCACAGCTCTGTTCGGTAGCATTCCTAACGCACGGTTCGACAAGTTTGCAAAGGGTGACGCATTTTAGTCGATTTCAAGCCGAAACTCTCAACATAACCTGGTCCTGACCAGGTTATGTCTGCAGCATGAGTTGCCATGGTGATCCAGCCAGGTTAAAAGAGAGCCATCTTCATGATACTGAAAACCCTGGCTTTAGGCTCAACATACCTCGCTAACACACTAATCTCACTTCAAGGTACAGCCTCTGATGACACAGGCCAGTCCAACACCAACATTTCTCACCATGATCATTTCCAATTTACTTGGAAAGAACAGTGTCCACTGTGTCGAACTTGAGTGTCTCAGAGGGACGAGATTTTCATTTGTCTCCTCTCTGACATCTCACTTTGTCTCAGGGATTGTGGGTAATGCTCCTACCACACAAGGAGATCACAGACACTCCAAGCCAGCACCACTACCAGTCACTCAGCTAACAGTCTTAGGGTGCAGTCTTAGGGTATTTCTGCACTTAATGTGGTTTGTGCTGGTTCAATCAGACTCGGGTTCATTTCCCCCCATGGTACAATTCGTTTGGGGTCTGAACACATCAAAACTGCACAGATCAAAACCGCATGGGAGGTAGTCTTGGTCCAGTTCCAAATTAACTCTGAGTGGTTTGTTTGTGGTCTGAATATGATCTGCACTACCTCTGAACTAACTACAGAGCAAATCTATTGATCTGTAGTTAGTTGTTGATTGAACTAATATGTGGTTGTTGTCAGCATGTTGATCCATTCTCCTGTTCAGCGTGTGAAGGCAGCACGTCTTCTTCACATCATGTGAAACAACATGTGGTTTTCCACACGTTGTCTTGAAGTCAGATTCAGCTCCTGCTGTCAGTTTTCTTGGTTTATGGACCAAATAATGATTATGACTAGGTTAAGTATCCCAAGTCCATCTTTGTTCCATTTTGTTTAGTTTTCCCAGCATAGTAACTTTTTCCAGTTTTGATTTTTTTTCTCCTGCCCCCAAACATTTCTGACCAATGAGCAGAGAGCATGGTCTGTGTGTAACTGAGCCAAACCAAGACCCTTATTCTAACATGAGCTAGACGACTGGACTGTAATCAGGCAAAACAAAAATATATCAAAGTTTAAATGTAGTTAAATTGATTAAAGAATTATTCTACATTATGCAAACTGCATTTTGATGTGGTCAAAAATGCCACACAGCCATACTTCTGACAAAGCAAGATGCAGTAGATCTTAGGATACTGGTGAGCTGCTATTTGTCACAGCTGAACAGTTTTGCCTCATTTCCACAGTGCATTAAAAAAAAACAAAAAAAAAAAAAANCTCTTTTTTTTTTTATCTGGATACTTAGGGCATTTTGTAACTCCTGACTCAAGATAACTTTCTTCACAAGAGCCAGAAGATGAGTCAAGGTGAAGTTTTCAACCTGTGGGTGGGTTTTATCTCAGAAATGTGTCCCAGCTGATCACATCTGGCAGGTCACACTGCATTCTGATCTCAGTGCATTCTGCATATTGCATTAACATGTTTTAACTTATCTGGATAATGTGCCTGGATCAACATTGCTTTTTATTGGTGTTAATGGGAACAAGTAAATACTGGGCCACACCTTTCAACAGCATCTTTGCTGTATGTAGCTATCATTTGCAACCATGCATTTGAAAGGAGACTAATGATTTTAAAGGGGATAAAACAGACATCAGAGCTTTGGTCTTTTAGAAACTTTCACAAAGTTCTACCCAAGCTTAAAATACATCTTTTTCAGATTTCTCCTTTTTTTTTTTTGCAGATTGCTGGGTGTGAGATGTGATACTCTATAAAGTCAGCTGTATCTATCTGTCTAGAAGACACCGTTTTCCAGTCCAGGAGCATGAATCTGTCAAGGACAGATTCAGATAAACTTTGGAAACAAAAAGATTCAGATTTACTTTGGAAACAAAAAAGGAGAACATGTAGGAACTTCTGTAACTTTATAAAAACTCCAAATGCATCCTGAGAAGCTGATGGGGTTTTGTTGATGAGATGTAAAAGACATTAGCTTGAGGTAATGTGTAGTGAAATATATTTTACAGTTTAAAGGTAGAAAATGGAGAATGAATGGGGGAAATGTAAACAGCACACACCTGATGCTTCTTGAACCTTCACATTCTGATCTGTGAAAGACAAAGACAGCTCAATCAGAAGAAGTGCAGATTTGGAAAAAAAACAAAACAACAACAAAAAAAACTGCATTTTTGTTGCATATCTGCATAGCAAGTGCAATATTGTTCTGCAACTCCAGAAACCTCAGACACAGCTTTAAATAGACATCCCAAAGGTGAAAATCATGATGCTGCAGATCTGAGCATGTCAGAATGACACATTTAAACTGTACTGACAGTCTGAAATTACTTTGGCTAAACATTAAAATTTAATACAGAACTACAGCTTATCAGGGTAAACATAAGTTTTGCTTTTCCAGACAANAAACATTAAAATTTAATACAGAACTACAGCTTATCAGGGTAAACATAAGTTTTGCTTTTCCAGACAAACTAAAGCTGAGCATCACAGCTTCAAACAATATCCACAAAGTTAATTTATAACTCATCTAAAAGAAATCTAAACTATGTAAAGGGTTTACTTCAGTGTAACGTTGCATTTTAAAACTATTTCTCTGATACCATGGGGTAGAGCTGTGCGATATCAAGATTGTCAGTGATCAATAATGATCAATAATTTTTGACATGACAAAACTGTTTTATATCACAATATTGATGATATTGTTTGTGATGATGTCTTGATAAATTTTCACATCATGCACACCATGAAGAAACAAATTAAGCATGGCTGGAAAAAATGCACACACCACCTGATGATTTGGCTATAAGGCTACATGGCTAACAGTCAAAGGTGGACACTTTTTTTTTTCCCACCTGAAGCAGAAACACCTGGCGAACACCAAGAAAGTCACATGTCACAGGAGGAGAGCCAATCAGTTTAGAAAAGCAAAACAACCAGGAAGTGATGCTGACTCAGTCGTGCATAGATACAGCGTTAGCTAGCTGTACTTCCTGTGACAGAAAAAGCGAACGGTGGAGTGAAATTAGCTTGTTGTAACTTGTTGAATTCTTGTAACATATGAATAGATTTAGCTTAGCTGCTAACAGTTGTAGCTTAGCCACTATGCTACCTTCAAGTGAGTTCTTGGCTTGTGGTGGATTTGGACTTCAGAGCGTATTTAAGTTTAGTATCATAGAAGCTATTTAGCCCTGGAGGGAAAATCATAACCTGCTAAAGATCAGATCTGATGACATCATCAGTCATTTTATTTATGTTTTATAACGACTGAAGACGAGCAAAGATAATCTGAGTTACCATTCAGAAGCTGAAATATTACAGAATTGAGTTCTTTACTCTTTTTACTGAAGGGAAACATGCTACTACGCTACTTTCACGCTTCTTCATTTTTCCTTATTAATATCATCCTCGCTAAAATATTATTTTAAGGCTATATCGCTTGCTCCTTGCATGGGATTGGCTTGACCTACAAACTAAAAACAGTGTATGCCATCTCTCAGACCCACAGTTTCCTCTTATCTCCATACAGTTGAGATGATTTTATTTGATGTAAAATAAATAAAACTTACATTGTTTTTCCTGTAAAGACCATCTTTGTGGGAAGCTAGGACGTAAAATTAAAGCTCAAGAGACAGTTTCAAGATGAATGAAGCAAAATGAGCTAATCTTGGGTAGACACGTATAATGGCAGATGCCAGTATGACTGTATGTCATCACAGCTTTGACACATTGGCATGGCAGAACCCAGCAGCTGCAGAACTGGAGAGATTTCAATTAACTATGGAGGCGGACACTGCTGGAAAGCACAGAGGGCCAGCGATCTGCAGTGTCATCAACTTTGATTGGAAAATTGAAAGTACCTTTCTTCATGGTAGCTGCTGCAGGACCACGAGAGAGAGAGAATAACAAGACAACCCTGAGAGAACTGACTGATACCTTCATTCTGCTCAGGGTTTCACACTCAGATAATAACAGCCATCTTTCCTCACTTTTATTTAAGCTAAAAAACGTCAGCATTTTGGTATCTGGAACTCAATACTCAGATGATGAAAGCGATCTATGAGATGTATTGAATTCTACTCTACAGAGGTAGTAAAATAAACTGTGTAAGACGAGCAGTATGACAGCTTCTAACAGGCAGTATTTTCCCAGAAAAAGCTAATTAACAGCATAATAGCACCCTGCTGGTATAAAGCCGCTTTGATGAGACACGTCTGAACTTCAAATGTTTCACAATGTCACCACTGTTTCAAAAGAGTCAAAGGCAAAGGACGAGTACCGTGAAGAGAGAGAGAGAGAGAGAGAGAGACAGCAAGAGAGAGAGAGNGGGGGGGGGGGGGGGTCAAAGGGCATGAAGGAGTCAGCAAAGCAACAACTGACAGAAAGCGACATGCCCAAAGGAAATCATAAGCTGTTGGTGAGATCAACAAACAAATTAACCCTTCCTTTGTCAGAAGCAAAAATCAATGGTGGATCATAAACAATGAGAGTGCAGTAAACAAAGCTTGAGACTAGAGGGCTGACTGGAAGTCTCTGGTCCTGTATGTGACTGGAAGTCTCTGGTCCTGTATCTGACTGGAAGTCTCTGGTCCTGTATGTGACTGGAGGTCTCTGGTCCTGTATATGACTGGAAGTCTCTGGTCCTGTATGTGACTGAAGTCTCTGGTCCTGTATGTGACTGGAGGTCTCTGGTCCTGTATCTGACTGGAAGTCTCTGGTCCTGTATGTGACTGAAGTCTCTGGTCCTGACAGCAGCAAACATGAAGCTCCTCCTTCAAACTCACCAACAACCAGCAAGGATGAGACAGTCACAGATGCAGAGATAGCGATAGAGGCAGAAACAGGGGTAGAAACAGAGGTAAAGATAGAGGTAGAAATAGTGGTAGAGACAGAAGTAAAGAGAGGTAGAAATAGAGGTAGAGATAGAGGTAGAAATAGAAGTAGAAATAGAGGTAGAGACAGAGGTAGAGGTAGAAATAGAGGTAGAGACAGATGTAGTGGTATAAACAGAGGTAGAGATAGAGGTAGAGATAGAGGTAAAGACAGAGGTAGAGGTAGAAATAGAGGTAGAGACAGAAGTAAAGAGAGGTAGAAATAGTGGTAGAGAGAAGTAAAGAGAGGCAGAAATAGAGGTAGAGAGTGAGTAGGCGGTAGAGGTAGAAATAGAAGTAGAAATAGAGGTAGAGAGATGTAGAGGTAGAAATAGAGGTAGAGACAGATGTAGAGGTAGAAATGGTGGTAGAGATAAAGGTAAAGATAGAGGTAGAGGTAGAAATAGAGGTAGAGACAGAAGTAAAGAGAGGTAGAAATAGTGGTAGCGATAGAGGTAGAAATAGAAGTAGAAATAGAGGTAGAGACAGAGGTAGAGGTAGAAATAGAGGTAGAGACAGATGTAGAGGTAGAGAGAGGTAAAGATAGAGGTAGAGGTAGAAATAGAGGTAGAGACAAGTAAAGAGAGGTATAAATAGTGGTAGACAGAAGTAAAGAGAGGTAGAAATAGAGGTAGAGATAGAGGTAAAGATAGAGGTACAGGTAGAGATAGAGGTAGAGACAGAGGTAAAGCTAGAGGTAAAGATAGAGGCAGCGGTAGAAATAGAGATAGAGGTAGAGGTAAAGACAGAGGTAGAGGTAGAGGTTACTAAACTGATTAACCCCAGATAATATCACCTGAAGCTGTGGGATGGCTAAGCTATCCCAGCATTTGCACACAGACCACTTCAGGGCTGAAGTGCTGAGTCGGGGTTCTGGGTATCAGTACCACCATCTGCATTATACTGTAAATGGGCGAGACCACAGTACAAAACTTATTTATTTATCAAATGCTATTTCCTCTGGAGAGTTGCTGCATAATTGTGAATTTATCCACATGAGTAGGCGGTTTGGCAATAATTTTCCACTACAGTTGTGGCTGTTGTGTGTCTGAAGCACTGTCCACCTTGAATCAAAGTTTAATATGGAAAATATAATGTGGAAAATTTAAGTATTGGTCCATTTTGATAAAACTTGAAGGGATGATACAAATTGTTACTGCACATTCCAGGGGACTTTGCTGAAAACATGTTTATCATTTTAGTAATTTTCAATGGCTGCAAAAAAGCTTAAGAATCAATACTTTAATCACCAAAATAACATGCAAATCAGTCCTCATGCAAGATTATTTACCAATTCTTGAAGCATTTCTCACATTGAAACATCAGTGGACCAGACTGACAGTAACTGCTCTTCAGAAGACATGAGTAAAGGAGAAATAATCCCTGCAGCAGAGCTTCTCCTGATAAACAGCAGCATTCCTGCTGTCTCCTCCTTCCTGATGGATGAGTCCTTATCACATGGCTCCTTTTGTTCAACTGAAAGTGAGCGTGATGAAAGAGATGATCTGAGCACAGGATGTAACAGGATGTAACATGCAGCACTCACAATGCTTGACTAATTGAAGGGGAAATGAGGGATCAAGCCATTTAACCAGGGAAGATGTTTCTGAGTTGCAACAAATTACAGAGACTTGTAAATGTGTTTGATATTGGATATCAATAATGTGAATATATGTAGCTGCTTATAAATCATCTGGTACGTAGATGTTTTTCTTAAATGTATCATATCACTGAGCAACATGATAACATGGAAAAGCGCCATGCCATGCCATATCATATTTTTCATAGGAACACCAGTTTATAGTTTTTTGAGGATAAAACTTTGTCATGCCACAGTATTGACGATATTGTGCCTGTGGTGATGTGTTGATGCATTTTTGTAAGAAGAAGAACAGGAAGAAACTAAACCATCATGTCTGAAAGTATCATGTCAGCGTCTCATGAATTATTTCCTCTGTTGTTTGAAGTGGTTCAGCTATAAGCTAACAGACTAACAAGCTAAAGGTGGAAACACAACAGATTAGTTTCTCCACCTGAAGCAGAAATACCTGGTGAATGCCAAGAAAGTCACATGAGGAGGAGAGCCAATCAGATGATTAGAGATGCAAAACAAACAGGAAGTGATGCTGACTCAGTCAAGTATAGCTGGAGCATTAGCTAGCTGTACTTCCTGTGACAGAACAAGCTAACGGTGGAGTGAAAAAAGCTTACAGTGGAGTGGAAAAAGAAGCTTTAAGAAACTTAAAAAAAAAAAAAAAGTTTGACCCAATACGCAACATCCTGACAAGGAAATATTTTTCAGAAATGCTCTGCTGGCAATGTATGACCAGTGTTAGCTTAGCCGCTACACTCACTTCAGTTATTTATTTGTCTCAACAACAAACCATGTGTGTGAGCGTATGTTTACTTACCTGTAATGTGTTTTCATATGTTTCATACATTCTAGAAATTGGTTTACATCCATTTAGTTTAACATTTGCACTAAAAATTAGTTTTCACAGAATATACAATCCACAAGTTGTGAAGCGTTAGAAAATGGATTCATTGCTCATTTTAAAGGTACAGGTGATGAACTTTAACACTGCCGTTCAGTGAAGGATACTGTTGGCGAGCAAGGTAATTTTATTTTGAATTTTTAATAGTAGTTTTTTCCTCTAATGTATTTTGGGATGTGAGTTTTACTTGTTTTGCTGTTGACATGTGGTATTAAAATTTGGGCTCATTTCTGTTTACTGATACTATTTATGTTTTATACAGCATTGAAGACTAACAGCTATCCATCCGTTTCCTTCCGTTTATCTGGGACTGGGTCATGGTGGCAGCAGGCCCAATAAGGTAGCCCAGCTGTTCCCACATTCTCCAGCTCCTCTTTGGGGATTCCTAGGCGTTCCCAGGCAATCTCACAAAATGAAAACATCGCCCCACTTCGTCTTCCTGCTCACTCTCATTAATAAGATTATTTTGAATCGGGAGTTGTGTTTTGCTGTAAATAGCATTCTGTACCTGGAATGTGGACAGTGACAACAAAAAGGGATGGAACAAAAGAGGAAACGTTAAAGCCTTGGGGGGCCAGTCAAGATCTGATCAGAATGCAGGCAAAAACCAGATAATGAGAATGCTTTTAAATACAAGGTGTAAATGCATATCTCATCAGTGGATATCAGTATCCAGACGATGTGTCCACACAGACAGATCGTATTTTTAATGAGGCCAAAGAATTATGGGTTAAAGCAACTGCAAGCAAAATGCAAACTGAGCAAACTTACTCAAACTACCATGACAGAATCCCTGCAGACTAAAGCTAAAGTGCTGAATAGCTTCTCAGTAATGAAAATATTTGCACTGTGTGCTTTGTGGAATTCATTTCTGCTTTCTTCTTCTTCAACAACACACAAATCAATATGTCTGTGCCTAATGAAGGGGAAAAAGTCTGATGAAAAATGAAACGTCTGCTTGTAGGAAAGCTGCAGTTCCAGAATTACGGTAAATGAACTTCTCTGACAACCAAATGGGCTCCAGCAGCTGTCAGTTCCATCACTGGCAGGGATTTGCATAATTAACATTTTCTAGACCCACAGAGCTTTTTAATCAAGTATAATATATTTTAATAATCACAGATAAATGGGGCCGCAGGGAGTTGTGCTTTACACTATTTTCCCAAGCACCACCTGCAGGAAATCACACTTTTCTACACTCCGTTTCCATTTCAGGTGAAATGAAATCAAACTTTAATCAAAACAAATAGCAGTTTAGGAAACAGTATTGTGTTGATTCTGGACCAAGCAGGCAAATTCCCACATGATATAGGAAATGTGGAGCGTTCCTGGTGGCTGCAAAGAGAACCGTAAAATTCCTGGACCGCAGTTTTGGCAAAAATAATAGACAGTAGCATGCTGTAATGAACTGGCAGGAGGTTTCAGCAAGACCAATGAAATGATATTAGCCTGACATTAAGTGGAGTTTATTTCCTGACCCCAGAAACGCATGGCAACCAAATTTAATTACCTCTCTTTACACTGCTTATAGGAAACTGTCATTGCATTACAGTTTAAAACCCAGATTAACATTGACATTACGGTTTGTTTTTGCTATTTCAGTGATTTTGATGTAACAATTTAAGCGCCTAAGTTTCAATGGCTACTGTCTGCTGGGTAGAACACAAGAAGTTAAATTCTGTCCCTCGCTCCTGTAATACCTACTGCTAATTGTAATCTTATAATAGTGATCTTGTGAGTTGACTGCATGTCATGCAAAACAAGTGTGACAACTAGACTTGTATATCAAGTCCGATGCAGTCAGCCTGTCTGGTGAACTGAGCACTACAACAAGCAGGAAAACAAAAGCCTATGCAGGAAGAAACGTCTCATCCATCTGTGCTTAATAAACGTGGCTCATAGCAACAAATCCAACTGTGAGATTTTGCTTCAAACTGTGTAACGCTGTCAGAACTTTGCTGCAGACTCTTTCGTCAGAAAAGCACCAAATTGACACGTCTCATACTGTAATAATTTTGAATTAATTTTTATTTATTACAATTCTCTGACAATTGTTAACATGCATCTGCAAAAACTCTCACTGGCTCAATGGCTTCTATTCAAAGTTCCAATCTGAGATGTGTGAGGGAGAAAACGGCTGAGCTCTTATAGTGAGAGCAATAAGACAAGGCCTTTTATGTTATGATTTGTTTTTGGTGTGGGATTTGTAAAACTGACGGAGGAAAATATTCAATATCCCAACAGAGAATCATCCCTCCAGCACAGAGTGAATAATTCTACGCTGTGCACCCAGTGATTTATAAGCTCACTGAGCCTCTCTGTCAGACAATTACAATGCTTCTATCACATGTTGTAGCAGTACACACACTCCGTCTTCTATCACATCGGTTTATCCAGTTCAAAATACAGTTTAATCCAAAAATTTCATGACCCAGACAGCAGGTCATCACTTTTCTGCTGCTGTCGTCTCGTAGCCGTGTTTGCAAATTTAGCATACAAGTTAATTTTTATTTGAGCAGATAGGTGCACAGTATGTAGGAAGTAGGGGTGGGGGGAAAAAATCTGTTTTTCTATTAATTGCAATTCACGTTTAAATGATTCGGTTATTGATTCTTAAAATAAAACTCTATCTTTTAAATATTCAGATTTTTAATTGAACACTAGTAGCATAAGTAATGGTAGTGGCGTAAGTTCCGTATAATGTAACATGACTACAGAAATCTGTGTCTCGGCAGAAGTGGGGATTGTGGCAACACAACAAACTTGTGAAACTGCTTGACGAGGCGTCACGCCGCCACCTGTCTGCAGCACCCACACCTGAATGAAGACAGGTGACGGTAGAAAATGCATCGACCGACAAGCTATATGGGAGGATATATGTCATTACAGCGTCGTGGACAACAAGGGATTTAGGAACGCGCTTCAAATCTTGGAATCATGGTATGCTGATCCCACACGACAACACGCTAGTGTGATGTCAAAGAGAGCATCAGAACTAAAAGGAGCTAATAGTGCAGGAATGATGTCATGAGTTTATGTTTAGATGTCACTTTTCAGTTACAGATATCACCAAGGTAACGTATTCTTAACAAATAGTAGAGGAATAATGTAAGTTTACATAGAGATGTCACTTTTCAGTTCCAGGCATCACCATGGTAACACATTCTTAACCAATAGTGCAGGAATGAAGTCATGAGTTTAATTCAATTCAATTCAATAAACTTTATCTCTGAAGAGCAACTGAAATGACAGGCATATAAAAACATCCATCAAAACATATTAAAAAAAAAAAACAATAAAAAAACATGTAATTACAATTTACTTATAGATGTCACTTTTCAGTGCCAGGCATTGCCATGGTAACACATTCTTAACCAATAGCGTAGGAATGACATCATGAGTTTATGCATAGATGTTGTCACTTTTCAGTTCCAGGCATCACCATGGTAACACATTCTTAACCAATAGTGCAGGAATGAAGTCATGAGTTTAATTCAATTCAATTCAATAAACTTTATCTCTGAAGAGCAACTGAAATGACAGGCATATAAAAACATCCATCAAAACATATTAAAAAAAAAAAACAATAAAAAAACATGTAATTACAATTTACTTATAGATGTCACTTTTCAGTGCCAGGCATTGCCATGGTAACACATTCTTAACCAATAGCGTAGGAATGACATCATGAGTTTATGCATAGATGTTGTCACTTTTCAGTTCCAGGCATCACCATGGTAACACATTCTTAACCAATAGTGCAGGAATGAAGTCATGAGTTTAATTCATTAGTTCAGTTCAATAAACTTTATCTCCAAAGTGCAATTGAAATGGTACACATATACAAACAGCTAAACAACTAAAATCATATTAAAAAAAAAAAAAAAATTACATATATTGCAATTTACATACAGATGTCACTTTTCAGTTCCAGGTATCGCTGCTAACGTATTAATAAATAGCGCAGTAATGATATCATGAGTTTATAGATGTTACTTTAGATGTTGAGATGTTTGCCTCATGAATGGTTTGCACAGTTGCATGCTTCATGTCAGACGCCAAAGCTACTGGCGTCAAACATGACATCAGGTCTGCTTTGCCTTGCGACCCAAAGAATTTGTCCTATCTTGGACCTCAGCTGATCTTTTCCCAGTTCACTCAGCGATGCATCTTGTTCCTGTTCGTGACGGTTCCAACTGTATGGGCTGCACATTCTGAATGTAGTTTTCTTACTGTATTTGAACTTTTCTCTCAGCAGTAACAAAGTCTATTCCTACATTGGAGAAGTTTTCATGCTCCTCGTATCCAACTTGGAATAGATCTGAGATGAGGTATTACTGTTGCTGAGAAACTTTCTGTGACTCCCCATATGAAGTCGTCAACATGGCAGGTGAGTACTCCACTCACACTGCCGTCCTGTTCTTGCCAGTAGAAAACAGCTGGGTCCACTTGGGACATTATTCCTCCCGCTCTAATTATGTCTTTCACTCTGTTGTACCAGCAGAGTGAAGCATCTGCTAGACCATACACATACTTTTTTAACTTCAACAAGATTCCTTCACTGTCAGCAGCCTCAGGTGGTGGTCTGACAGAAATATCCCAGGAGAGTTCCATTCCCCGCAGAAAGGCAGATTTTATATCCATGGAATGGAGTTTCTACTGATTCTGACAAATCACTGCCATGAGCAGCCGTAGAGACTCAGTCCTTCTGCAGTTCTGAAACGTCTAGTTCCTCAAAACCTCTGGCTACAAGACGTGCTTCGGGTGTTATTCCTGTCATAGTCTCTTTGAGTGTACACACCCATGTAGTGGAAATACACTTCTGACCCTCATCTCTAACTTCTTTAAAAACATTATCTCTCCAACTTTTAATCTCATCTCGTTTTGCTATGTCAAAAGATCTTCATTGATGAAGACATCTTCTGTGAGATCAGTATCATTAACACTAGGTTCTACAAGTAGATTCTCCACAGCTGACTTATTAACAGACTCTGTAGTGCCTGTAACAGTGGCAGGTTCAACACGCGGCAGGTTATAAGTTTTTATATTTACCTGTAGCTTTGCCTGTACGTCCCAAGACTTTAGCAGTGTGAGAAGTACCACTGTATCTGTCTACGTATTTCACAATTTGTCCTGTTTTCAGATTGAGCTTAGTTATCTGTGTTCCAATACTGTGTGTGAATATCTGATTCCATGTGGCTTTTTACCATTTACATCTTCACAAAACATATCTGATACATGCTGCATGTGAGAAAAAAATCAGAATCAGGTCACGTGTGCGTGATATAAATGCAGCCAAAAACAGTCGCACTGAGAAACCCGATAGACCGTCGACTTCAAACACACAAATAAGGTCATTTAGCCTTGATTCAGTTTGGTTTCACATATTGCAGAAAAAAAAAAAAAAAAAAAAAAAACTCAAGTAAAACAATACAGTATATATCAAGAAAAGTCACATGACGACACTCGCTCTGCTCACTGGCTAGAGATGTCTGATGGTGGGAGTGACAAAGTCCAGACAGGAAGTAGTTTCTATGGTGTCAAAGTAAATCAGAGTAACAAAGATGAATGTGGATCCTTTCCTAGTCATAGCATCATTTGATCCATGAAGATGAAAACTATGACAGCAGAAGCTGAATCTGATGTAGAGACAACGTGTGGAAAACCACATGCTGCTTCACATGATGTGAAGAAGACGTGCTGCCTTCATATGCTGAACAGGAGAACGGAGCAACATGCTGAGAACATACAAGCACACGCTAACCTGAACATGTGTTCAGATGAACACGTGTTAGCTAAGATTGGTGTGTTTCCACCTTTGGCAGCATTTGAGCGTTTGATTTGCTCTGCATAATCATCTTTCCCTCTGCTTCATGATCAATCACCACTTTTTAGGTGGAAATACAGGCTGGAGGTCAAATCCCTGCACCATTTCCTGTCTTTTCAGCAGTTTGACTCAACTTAAACGCGTTTGTAGTGCAAATAGTTCACACACGTAAAAGCAGCGAGAGCATGACACG
This sequence comes from Lucifuga dentata, assembly GCA_014773175.1. Taxonomy (NCBI): domain Eukaryota; kingdom Metazoa; phylum Chordata; class Actinopteri; order Ophidiiformes; family Bythitidae; genus Lucifuga; species Lucifuga dentata. The sequence goes on from VXCM01008256.1 coordinate 32,675, forward strand.
CACACTGAAACGTCTACTTTCTGGGGCAATAGTGAACGAAATGTTGAATGCTGTTGCAAGATACACTGAGAAAAGGCTCAATGAAAGGACAATACCAGTGATTTTGCATGTTGAAGCCCATGATATACTACGTCACATTGCTGACAACCATTTTCCAAAACATAAATCCATAATTCAGTTTTTGTTATTTTGCCAATTTCCACATTATTTCAAACTCAAATCTTCAGGTGATACATCCACCTTAAAATTCAATGCATCACCTGCTAACTTTTATGCATGGATGTAGACGGCACGGTCATTTTGAATTTCTCAGTAAAAGCTGTCTTCTCCTGGGACTATATTCTCTGGTGGAGAAATACATTTTCTTCTGTGGAGCTTTGTGTTAGATCCATTAAATTGGTTGTTATGATGGATTATTTATCTCAGCACATTTAAAGTCTTTAAAAGCTGATTTTTATAACGTACTGGAATGAACTGAAACCAGTAGCAGCCTGGAAGCTGGGAAAAAACAATTCTAATATTTACTATTCCGGTAGTATGTCTTGGAAAATATGACACAGTATATATTGGTGTCATTTTTTGTAAGTCAGGAAGAACTTTTTATGACCTGGCTCTAATTTGAACCTGAGCCACCAGAGGCTTCATACACATCCGATCAATAAAACATACAAATACAGAACATGAGAGCAAACAGGAGTCATCTGCCTTTAACACAAACAAACAGACATCAGAGCTGAACTTCTCCTCTTCCATAAAACATAAAAACTATAACTACAACCCTTCCATAAAAAATCCTTCACTGTACGACATTAGCTCTGTTAGCTTGCAGCAAGCACATTAAACTCTAAACCACAAACAAATGCAATGCTTTTTTGTGGGAATTTCCCAAAACGGCTCGCCAAATTAACCTAAAATTAGATTACACGTGAAAGACAATAAGTGCTGCTGCAAGGAGATTGATATCGTGCACGAGTAAATAGCATATTTGATGATAATGTACAAAAATATTCAAATATTATCCCCACATGAGCCTGTTTGCTAGCTGCAAGATGGAATAAATGCAAAACCTCAGTCTTATTGGAAGATGCTGTCATCTCCATGTGTGTACAGGAGCAGCACAGCAGCTCGTGTTGTGTGTGTGTGTGTATGACAGAGAGAGAGAGAGAATTAATGCCAAATTCAGATTTTTTGACTTGGGAAATCCCAAAGTCACTGAAGTGCTGGCATCACACAACAATCTTATGTCTTGTTGTGGCGTGCACGTTGTTGTTGCTTCCACTTCCTATCACACTCTGATTGGATATTGCTCATTGCTGCAGACGTGTCACTATGGACCGCACCGGGTGACACCATCAGAGGGGGGGTGACACCAAAATGACTGTCTGTAAAGTTCTGTGCAGTGTTTCAGCAGAAATGTCTTACTTTATAAAACTTTCCCTGTAGTTAGTTATAACAACAAAATATTTTTCGTAAGTCCTGCTTACATGTATGTCTCTGTATCAACATACCTACAAGGCTAAAACCCTATGTTAAGTTACTTTTTGAACCTTCTAATGGCTCCGGTCAGACCTGTCATTATTATCCAATCACAATCACGCTTCCAATCACATGGTTTCATTCTGTGCACCGTTGTTTGTTGCTGCTGTGGTCTTTCTATTTTGCTGATTTTGTCAGATTTTCTGCTGTTTTATCTACAGTCTTGTGGTAAGTAGTATTCATGAACCTATATCAATTATTGAGAATGAAGTAGTAATTAAAGGAAAAGAAGGATTTGTGCAGGTTTCTGTTGTGGGAGGAGCTGAGGAGGCAGGTGATGCAGGCCGTTGGGTCTGACTCCGCCCACTTTACAAACTTGCCGACAGCACCTTTAAGGACTGAGGAGAGCGTTTCTTTACGAAGGAACCATGCTGGTGAAGTTGTAGCAACATGAGAGGAAAAAGAAGCACTAACGGCTGCTACACAGAGAACATGGCTGCCGATCTGAATCTGTCATCATGAGACATCAGACACGTCAGCGTCTCTGCACCAGACTTCACTTATCTTTCTGCTCTATTTTAAGCTGCTTTCTACGAAAGCCCAGTCACGCTGCCAGACAACAGGTGATGTTGTTGCTGTGTAGCATGTCGTTGCTTCTCCTCTTCCTCCTACTGTATCATAACAGAAATATTCACCTGAGAGGAGGTTAATCTGAGGTAGCACACACTCCTTTTTTTTTTTTATTGNCTTTTTTTTTTTTATTGAGGTGGTACAATTTCAGAACTTCACATCCACACCATGTATAATACTGTCACAATTCAAAACCGGGTTCAAGCTAAGCAGGAAGCAGAAAACTAGATCACATACATATACATTACAATAAAACTACGACAGTAATCATCATAGCAGTGGATATAAAATCCATCCATCCATTTTCCACCACTTATCCAGGTCCAGGTCGTGGAGGCAGCACACTTAGGAACGTTATCCAGACGTCCCGCTCCCCAGCCACAGCTTCCAGCTCTTCCTGGGGGACGTGGGACGTTCCCACACCAGATGGGACACATAATCCCTGCAGTGTATTCCAGCTCTGCCTGCGGTCTCACAGTTGGACGTTCATCCTGGAGTACCTCCACAGGGAGGCGTAGAGGAGGCATCCTGATTAGATGCCCGATGCCTTTTATTCATGTCATTTCATGACAAACAGGAGGGATTTAAAGGACCATGCCATCCATTTTGCATGTTTGAGACTACATGTAATGTTACTGACAATCATTTCCCAAAGCATACTACTGGAACAGTGAATTAGTTAGTTACATTAATATTGGTTGAGTTATGCCATTGGTTTCAGTTCATTCTGCTATTAAAATCAACTTGTTGATACTTGAAACGTTCTTGGGATAGGTAATCCATCATCACCAACAAGACGTGTATTCAGGTTTTTTTTAGAAGTTATGTAATTTTAGTGTTTAAGCTCAATAAAAAGCGTGGAGTGAATGTATGCCTCCACCGGGGAATATAGTCCCAAAAGAAGACCTGCGTTTATGGAAAAATTTAAAGGACCGTGACTTCATAAGGCTGTGTAACTATTAGCAGGAGAAACATGGATTTTTAAGGTGGGTGTATCACTTGAATATTTGAATATGAAAGATTAAGAGATTTAGCAAAATATCAGGAAAACTGAAAATGTTTTATCCTCTGGGAAATGATTGTCAGTAATGTTACATGTATGAAAACTGAATATATTAGGCTCAAACATGCAAAATGGGTGGTATGGTCCTTTAAATGGAAAATCACTGCTTTGTTTGTAGCTTTCTGGAAGCTTTTACTTGCTCTGCATTTAATCTTTAGTTCGGACCAATTCTTGCTGGTCTGCACAGCCTGGTTTTTATCACTTCTCCAAGCTGTTGCCACCTTACTGTATCTGATGCTGGCGTTCAACATGAAGGAGCAGTGGCGGACGTAAAATCCCTAAGATTTTAGATGTGGTTTGTCTTGGTCAGATATCAAGTAATAAGAGCAAGGAACCATCAGCAAGAGTTTAGCAACTATATGCTAAGATTTGAGACATTTGTGTAATTAAAGCAGCATTCATTAAACTGCTGAATATGTCACTCCTGAATCCTCATCAACTTCATTATGCCATCAGGTTAAATGGCTCATCAAGCTGCCACACACACTCAGTACAACCCACACACACCATCACACACACTCAGTACAGCCCACAAATCCAGTCCCATGGAATCCAAAGCTCCGCGTGGATTCCATCTCTCTCTTACTTCAGTCTTACGTAGGGGTGTCACAATATACTGGTATTGACGATAAGCATGATATGTAAAAAATGAAATATTGATATCATGTTAATAATACACATATGATAATATTGCGTAAATAATCCAGCACCTCTTAAATCATTTCTGTTAAATAATTTTCTTAAAACATTTCTCTTTCTTTCCGTTCTTGTTTTGTCTCCCTCCCCCAATGCCCCCTCCCACACACACATATGTGACGTGATGCTGTGATGCAGTAACTAGCTAGCTAGCTAGCTACTACCACAGCTAGCTAGCTACTACTGCCATGCAAAATCATATGTGAGATGACAGGTGAGAATGAGATGCTCTACCCTAGCCTAGTATAGACTCAAGTATAAGCCAAATGTCACAAAGCAAATCGAGGGGTCGGCTTATACATGAGTATATATGGTAGCTGGCCAGTGTGGAGTTTTTTGGATTTGGTAACAAAGACAGGAAGTTGGTAGATGCCCCAGTCTGCAGGAAATGCTGATCGACAGGAACCGCTAAAGGAAGTGATACCACCAACCTGTTCACCATCTCCATCATCCTGCAGATTTCACCACGGTAGAGACAGGAAGTAGCAGTTAGCTTGCTAGCCCTGAAACAGGAAATGTTCCATGAAGGTCTTAGTTGTGTTGTTAAATCTAAGTTATCATGGCGTTGGGCTTGACAGGATTTTCTCTCTCCTGGTTATTTGTTAGATTTGTGGATCTTTTGTTTATCAGGTCATCTGGTTCCTTTACCCATCCTTTAAGGTGGAATTGCTCTTTTTGTAGCTTTTGTACAGTTCTGGTTACAGACTCTCTCCACCTCCTACACTCCTATTTGGAGTCTAATTCATTTGACAAAAAACAGACAAAACGCACAATAAACTAAGTTAAAGATGAATTTGACTGATAGCATTATTATTTTTTTTTTCAAATTTTCTATAGATATCACGATAATATCGTTATCATGAATTATTTTGGCCACGATAATTGTGTAGTGAAAATCTGATATCGTGACAGCTGTAGTCTTAAGCTACATCCCAGTAAAGATGTGAGGAAACTGTGAGGACAGAGGAACTGAGGTAAGGTGAAGTCTGAAGCGACGTCACTGATGAAGCAGCACAGCTGGAACAGCTGTCAGAGTGGCACTGCTCTGCATGACGATACAGAATATTATCCTTCGATTATTACCAGAACATCTAATATTAACAACTTGACAACCTTCAACAATTCCACCGTCTGTTCTGCAGTCATTTCATTACCTCTGCCATGGAGGTTATGGTGGGTTTTACTGGTTGATTGGTTGGTTGGATGGTAAACAGGATTGCTTCTGAACTGATTTTGAGAAAACTTGGTGGAAGGGTGTGATCCAGAGAAGGATCTGTTAAATTCTGGTAATGATCCAGGTCCTGATACAGGATGTTTTTATTTGCTTTAAAGGACCATTACCACCCATTTTGCATGTTTGAGCCTAATATATTAAATTTTCATACATGTAATGTTACTAACAATCATTTCCCAAAGCATACTACTGGAACGGTGAATTAAAAATGTTTTTCCTACCTTCCAGACCTCCATTGGTTCCAGTTCATTCTGGGTACACTATTATTATTATCTTATGCTGGCGTTCATTGTGAAGGAGCAAAAGAAAAAAAAAGTATGAAAATTGAATATATTAACATAACAAATAAATCAAACATGCAAAATGGGTGGTATGGTCCTTTAACTTTGAGAAATAGGAAGGTTTTTTTTTTTTTCCATATTTTTGTCAATTTCTTCCAAAGCAACACACTAAATGTTCTCCAAATCCGAGTAGATAGGATGTTACATATGAAGTTACAATATATAATATGTACTGTTACTCAGAAGTACTGGAATCTAACATGTTATCAAGAAATGAAATATAGTTTAACTGTTCTATAAAAACAACTGATCAGAAATAAACATGGTGAATTAAAGGACCATACCAGCGATCATGCATGTTTCAGCCTAATATATTCAATTTTCTTACATGTTACATTACTGACAATCATTTCCCAAAGGATAGGAATTTTTTTTTTTTTTTTTTTNAATTTTTTTTTTTTTTTTTTAATTCACTGTTCCAGTAGTATGCTTTGGGAAATTATTGCCAGTAATATTACACGTATGAAAATTTAATATATTAGGCTCAAACATGCACAATGCATGTTTTAACATGCACAATGTTTTAATTGTCACTTTACTGACAATTAAAACAGCCCTAACAAAACTCCATACTTTATTATATCTCTGTAATCACCATTCATTCCAAGAGAAATAAAGACCCAACTAATTAAAAATTAGTACATGTGGTTTGCCTCGTTTACTAATCCTGATTAAAGACATTACATTTTCTAACATCCTTGAGCCACATAGAAAAATGATCCTAAACGCATCAGGGCAATCCATTCAAATCTATTAAAAAACAAAAAAACAAAAAATAAAAAAGCTTCAGACAAAGTATTCAAAGGACTATGACGAATCATTTTAGAAAATTATTACAATAAGCAGAAAAAATAATTAGACCTCCACCAGGCAGAATGCAGCTTCTCAGCTTTTTACTTTCTGTGGCGTGTTTGGCTGGAAACCCGCTGGTCAGAGAACAGGAAGAAGTGCTGCTCTGTAAACTGAGCTCAAGCTGAACAGAAGGAAAATGGAAAGATTTCTTCCAACATGTTTCTGCTCTCCATTAAGGTTTGGCTGAGTCTGTGACAGAGCTCCATGACACAGCTGCTGAGGCTCCGTTACACCTGCAGGGCTCCTAACATCCGCCAGCCTCAGTACACGTAAATGGGGTGAAGAACACATTAGAAATGCCTTTTCAATAGAATTCAGTCCAACAGAAAACCACCACAAAATACAGCCTCCAAAAGAAAAATGTTCTACAGTTTACATTTTATCCTTTTTATTGATCCCAATAAGGAAATTTGTCTATGTACTGTATGAACTACAGCTAACGTCATGTTTATAGCCTAGTGCAGTCATAGTCATTGCATGGCTCGTGAGTTACATGCGGCTCACAGAGCATCACTTGGTGGCTCGCCAGTTACTCGGTTGGGTTAATATAATACTTCAATTTCAAGTGTAGCAAAACCTCCCACCAATAGGTGGCAGTGTGGTGTTGTGTAGTATGTCGTTAATTGCTGCACAGTATGTGCTAACTTCCTGACATGCTGTGTTAGAAGATGGACCGGTTTGTGAGGATGTAGTTTGTCAAAATATAAGTTGAAATTTGATGGCTGGAAATTAGCTCAAAATCTGTAGGTTTACTAGAATTTTGGCAGTAGTTTGGGACTACTGTTCACACTGAAAAAAAAAAGTAAATGTAAGCAGGAATCAGATGCTTTAAATCAGATGCTAGTACAGTAGTCTGTAGCAAAGCTTATGTTCTGCTGTAACTCACTATTTCTAATGAAAACATTATCCAAGTATACACATGACGGTTTGTTGCGGCTCTCCTGATGATCAGGATCTGTCATTATGGCTCACTGTGACAAAATAGTGACTGCCACTGGCCTGGTGCCTTGCTTAAGGGCAATGGCAGGAGCATAAGGCAGGAGTTTGCTTCCTCTGACGGGCCCATATGCAGGTCAGGTGTTCAAGTGGAGAGGGTTTGAATTTCTCTCTTCACCTCTTTTCTCTCTCTATGTCCAAAGAATAGAAAGTGAAAGTACCTCGTTATCTCTGTTAATAAGCAGATCAAACAACACAGCAACACTCTGCTAAACTCAGAGTTCCATTTCCTCATTTAAATTATCAACGGCGTTCAGATTACAAAAATTCAAGATTCAAAGATATTATTTTCTCATATCCACAGACAAACAAGTTGCACTGTACAATGAAATTCTTACAGCCGTTTCGGTTTATGCCGTGTTAAAAAAAAATATATATATATATATTACAGAAGATAAAACACGTCATAGTACCAGATAAACAGTGCAATAATATGTACAGTAGAAGAGTGCAAGCACACACAAGATAAGAGTAAAGAGTGAATATGTAGGTAAAAAATAAAGAAATGCACACACACACACACACNACACAAGATAAGAGTAAAGAGTGAATATGTAGGTAAAAAATAAAGAAATGCACACACACACACACACACACATTAGCCCCTCTCCTACATATGATGGCAACTTTTCAGCTGTTTATACCGTTATGCTAATAACGGTATAAACAGCTGGAGTGGATGAAGCGTACTGCAGAGTTAAAACTCAAACACATTTGACATGATTCCAATAATCTGGGATTAGAACCCAGGACCTCCTGTTTAATGGACAGCCACTTAAAGGACCATGCCACCCATTTTGCATGTTTGAGCCTAATATATTCAGTTTTCATACATGTTACATTACTGACAATCATTGCCCAAAGGATAAAACCGCATTTCAGCTTTCCTGATATTTTGCTAAATCTCTTAATCTTTCAAAATCAAATATTCAAGTGATACACCCACCTTAAAAATCCATGTTTCTCCTGCTAATAGTTACACAGCCTTATGAAGTCACGGTCCTTTAAATTTTTCCATAAACGCAGGTCTTCTTTTGGGACTATATTCCCCGGTGGAGGCATACATTCACTCCACGCTTTTTATTGAGCTTAAACACTAAAATTACATAACTTCTAAAAAAACCTGAATACACGTCTTGTTGGTGATGATGGATTACCTATCCCAAGAACGTTTACAGTATCAACAAGTTGATTTTAATAGCAGAATGAACTGAAACCAATGGAGGTCTGGAAGGTAGGAAAAACATTTTTAATTCACCGTTCCAGTAGTATGCTTTGGGAAATGATTGTCAGTAACGTTACATGTATGAAAATTGAATATATTAGGCTCAAACATGCAAAATGGGTGGTAATGGTCCTTTAATGACACAGAGCCACAGCACTGTTTTCTGACCAGATGGAAACAATTGAACATCATAGCTTCTCACCATGTATAAATGAATACAAAATACCACCTTTATCAGTACTGTAAACGTACAGTGTAAGGTGGTAATGCAGAAAGATGTACTGAGATGCTGACGCTGGGCGTGGATCGCTGCTCTCTGTCTCTAAACAGTTGTTGGCAGGAGCAGAGCAGTGAAATCCCAGATGAGAGGTTTATGGCAGCAAGTCGCTGTCACGGACGTCTCACACGCCATCACTTCCATTTCCCTCAACGCTGCCCATCAGAAGCTAAGCTCAGCTGATCCTGAGCCTCCGCTCTCTTCTTTGGCATTTGGGAACTAAAAAACTCAGAACTTTCAAACACTGGATGAAACTGGAATAGTTTATTGATTTTTACTGAGGATATAAGGGTAATAAAAGTCAGATGTAGATATCCAGAGTGTAAGTTAAGCGTTGTGTAGCGTTGAGTGAAAAGTGATGCCGCTGAATCCTTCAATCCTGTCAGCTTGGCGTCTCGGCTCTGACTTTATCTGCATTGAAATCCGCCTGTTCAAATAAACATGCTTATTAAAAACCAGGCCACTGCTGCGCTGAATGTGAGGGCAGAAATGTAATAACATATGAATGATGGAGGACTGATTTATAAATAGTTTAAAATCAACCTCATGCAACGTGTTAATCAGAGAAAAAGATGTTTCTCTGACTTTCTATCACTCTGCAAAAACAGAAGTAATAACATGAAATCATAGTTTAGGAGCATGTTGAATACTGTAAAGTTACATGAAAAAATCCCAACTGTTCCAAACTGATTTGTGTTTTATTGCCAACAAATATTGCTGGACTTTATTAGAAATCTTGTGGCGGATCCTGTAGCAGCCGCTGTGACAGAGCTCCAGTAAATATGGTGGTGTTATTAGAAAGCAGAGGCCTGTTTAATAATGTATGAAGGGTCTGCAGAATGTCAGTCAGAGACCCTCGTCTTCCTCCCCATCTGGCCAGCAGCAGTCAGAGCTGAGGCCGGGTTTTCAAAGTCTTCCTGTTTTCTTATCTCCGTCTCCTCTCTGTTCCTGTCATTCAGAGCGGCGCTGCAGCTCCGACCTCGCTTCCGCACACACTTCCTGCCTCCTGCTCAAACCCTGCAGGTGATGCTCGGACGCCACCGCCGTGAAAAACACATCAGCACATTTTTCTGGCTACACTGAGGTGTGTGTGTGCAGGAAGACCATAGAATGTCAAACATTGTGGATATTAAAGCATCAGAAACTCCCATTTAAAGGACCATACCGTCCATTTTGTATGATTGAGCCTAATATATTCAATTTTCATACATGTTATGTTACTAATAATCATTTCCCGAAGCATACTACTGGAACAGTGAATTAAAAATGTTTTTCCTACCTTCCAGACCTCCATTGGTTTCAGTTCATTCTGCTATTAAAATCAACTTCTTGATACTTGAAACGTTCTTGGGCTAGGTAATCCATCATCACCAACAAGACGTGTATTCAGGTTTTTTTTTTTTTAGAAGTTACATAATTTATTGCCTGAAAATTTACAGAAGATGTTTGTGTCAAGAGATGACAAAGCCTGTAGAAGGAAATTTGATTTTAGGAGTCAGTTTGCACATATGACACAGAAACAGATGTGCATGTCAGCAGCTGGAGCTAAACTGTGGAATTCATTGGATGATGATTTAAAAGGTCGATCTCTTTTTTTTCAATTTAAGAAAATGTATAAAGAAAGAATATTTGGCTGTTATGAATATCAGTAATGTTAAGCTGTCAGACAATAGTATATTTATTTTGTTCTTTTGTCTTTTGGTTGTGATTGATGAAAGAAAGTTAATGTAGTAAAGGGTAGACATTTATGTTTTGTAACATAAACCTAGAGTTTACAGTCGTGGCCAAAAGTATTGACACCCTTGCACATTTAAAAAAAAGTCAAAATTTTCTCTAAATTAAGTTGAAATCGACAAAAGTACTGTATTTGGTCTCCAT